>JAMKCH010007977.1:0-29819 GCA_023653785.1 Ophioderma brevispina
AACATTAAGGAATTCCTGAAAATCATTGCCAATGCCCCGGATTTTGTTACCATAATACCTAAAGTTAACGTACTTTAACTCTTTTTAACGAACTGGCCGATACGTCTACAACACAACCCCCCCCGCCCACCTCACCTAAAAACAATGATGAATTTCAAACAAAAGTTTTGCAATTGTAGTGTCAAAAATGCATTTCAGAACAGAGCTGGTGACGTGCTGGTGATCATAAAAGTATTTTGAGAGCTCTCCAATGGTCAAAGCTATAAAACGATTGTTTTCTATGATTATGAGGGAGAGACGTGCCATTAAATGTATTTCTTAGATTAAAAGGGTCAAACTTAAAATTTCAAGTTGACTATTTACAACATGAATGTTGCAAATTTTTTAATTAATGTTTTTCATTTGAAAGCTATATAGGCCTAGAATATTATCATCGTTATTAACAGGTAAAATTATAAGACAAAATTCCACTAGAATAGAAAAAAAACTAGGATTCAAAATAAATAACACCCATGCCGCTTTAAATTTTGAATTTTAAATAATTTTAAATTCATTGATCTGCTTCACCGCCCCATGTAGAGACCCCCTGCTAGTCGAACGCTGATCCAACTGCACCACCTTGTGCCCTTAGATAGGAGGGATGGGAATTTGTTGGCGATGCATTGCAATATAACCTTCACGAGAATATAAGCCACGATTTATGCGTATATTCACTCGATAACATAACGCGGGCAGGAAAAACCTCATAGGTAATTGAAAGGTCAAATGACAAAAACTCATAATGGGCAACTTCTTGTAACATGGACATACCAACCTGATACAGGGTTTGGTCAAATCAAGTTGGTTGAAATGATGAGTGTTGTTAAAGAAGGATAAGTAGTAAGATCTATTTTAAGTATTTTGCGATACTTTGCAAAACGACAATATGGCCAAACAGGTCGTTTTGTCAATGTTACCGAAACTGCACATATGAGGTTTTGCTCTTAGAGGTCAATTGCACAATTGAGTTTTCCTGCCTCAAACGAGACATGTACACCATTGAAAACGATCAATATCATGTTATTTAGTGAAATGATTACCTGGATGTCTTTAGCCGCTGATTAATGTCCCTATCAGTTCGGGGTATTTATTTTTATATGTAAAATATCATCTTTTCTTCCAGGACCTAGACTATCATTTCCGCATCAAATGAAGCAATTTCATATTTTGTGAAAATGTGCAGTGTCGCTTTAAGCTGATCTGTATCGTTACCGCGATGTTACCCTTAAAAGAGACGGTTTTGGACCCATCTCACCGCGGGGGTGGGGGGGGGGGAGGGGCGGCCCAGTATCTCGGAAACGGATGATGAACTAGCATATGTTGGTACCAATGGATAGTTATGCACCCTCCCGAGAGTCCCATTGATACCAACAAAAGTACAAAACATACATTGTATGACGTCACCAGTTGACGTCAAAACATGAGTCATTCAAAAAATGCGAAAAAATCTAAAAAAATCGCCAAAATCATGGTTTTCGCCCTCTTTTTTTCAACAGCAAAAGTTGGATATTTTGGCCATGATGGTGTGTCAAAGTATGCGCACACATGCTCTCACTACAAAGAAATCAATAGATATGATAAAACAAGTGTTAATGTATCCTTAGCAAAAAAACTGTATTTCTGGCGTTCCGTGTAATTTCAATGGGAAACAAGCTTTTCTTCGAACGCAGTGCGCGATTTCGAAACGCCACGTCATAACCGTTAGGTCCGATTTTGTTTTAAATGGTCTTAAATCGAGCCCAAGGATCAAAAGAAAAACAGTCATGTAGTTTCGGCGTGAAAAACATAACAAAAAGGTAGATCCGACAAAAAATGTCGGGGGGGGGGGCGACGCTTCATCCACCCCCGGCTTTTTATTTTTTAGGGTTAGTTTAGCTTAGTTTAGATTTATTTGGCATCAACATTTAAATAAAAATATTTTTAATTTTTTGTTTTTTTCAAAATTGGACATTTAAGCACACCATACAGAAATCAAAAGCGAGATACCTGGATAGCCCATTAAGCTGGCTATACGTCCAAAGGCTTATTTCAATGGGGTTCCGGAAGACTAAAGATTGACTGGGGCGAGGATTAAACATTACGGGACGAGAACAATGATGAACAATAAAAATTACAAGGACAGCAAAAATACTGATTGCAACATTAGAAATTAGCTTACGCGGGTAAATAGCCAGGCTGGTCACAGTTTCAAGGAATATCTGCCCAAGGATGTTTTTATTGCTGATGACTTGATTTGTGGTGATTCCAATCATAATAGCGGTATAAAAAGAATGATTTTAAAAGTTTATAGCCGTCAACGCGAGGACCCATGAAAGGTAGTGACTTCATTTGGTACGGTAATGACGTGAAATTTGAGACTCTAGTGAAGTTTTGACGAAGATAAGAAGGCCTTCTGTTATGTCCAAATTACAAACGGATTTAACCCCACAGTTGCTGCCGTCTTGAATGGTTAGAAACTTGACAGAGTTACGAACAGTTTGATCAATATGCTTTCTTGGTGGATAATGAGAATTAACATCGATGATCTTGTTTTGAGAAATCTGCAACTTGTGTTTTGATTTAGAGCTAATACCAGAAAAAACAAGCGGTACAACATAGTCCCCCAAATGAAATTGCAGAGTGGTAGCGCAAAATATTTCTGCGCAAAGTCTGGTTGAGATAGCTGGAAGTGCCTATATAAAAACTTAAGCCGGCCCATAACATGTTTTACAAACTTAATCAACCATGGTATCACCTGAAAACGTCTGGTGTATGTTTGTAACGTTACATTTGATAGAGTCTTGGGGATTTTATTGTCGCTTAGGGTCATTATAATTTATAGTAAAATTGCGTTCCTTTCAACCATGGAGCGGGAGCCAAACAACGATACATTCGGTTGTTCCTACAGAAGTCTTATTCTGCTTATTCGTGCCCCAACACACGTGTTCTTAAATATGATCAAGCCAGAGATGGGTACAAGCAAGGGTCCTTGTTTGTGGTTTGTTGCTCCCGCAGTGGGCAGGCCAAGAGATATTCCATTGTATGTGGTGCTCTTCCACAACAACAGGTAGTACATACCTACCTACATGAAGTGATAGCTTGTTATCGATCAGCCTGAGTACAGGATTAAAGTCCGAGCTGAGCTCACGAGAAACCACGTCGGGGTTTTTATCTGATGATATGATGACACTGTCATTCAGCATTAGGTGACAGCTTGTTATGTATCGAGGAAACACACATCATTACTGTAGCAAAATTACAGGTTACAGCAATGTGGCCCAGTAGGCTCCCTTGGGGAACACAAAGGACACTTTTTGGAACAATCGAACACACGAGCTGTTGTCTATTGAAATAAGGATTTAAAACACACGGGTTTTTCCCATGAAATCAAGCTTTAGAAACATTAAATATTTATGATTCACCCTTTTCAGATGGCTTTGTGCACGTCTAATAACAGCATTACCAAACATAATTACCCTGGGGATTGTTTCTGATTAAAGTTGTAGTAATCTTAACATACTAAACTAAACACCCCAGAAAGTAATACCCACCCTGAAATGTGTCTCTCAAGTTCAAACGATACATCCATTATACATTATGGATTTAATTAGAAGCGGTGTTAATGTTCAGCGCATTTTGAAACCTCATTTGTGGTGATTGATTAAGTATTGTTGAAGTTATGCCCACTTGACCAAACCCACCCCAGGATTAAAAGTTGCAGTAAGCCCTATAGAGAAGGAGAATGTCATACAGAGAGGAAGAGGATTGCACTGATTCAATCTGTAACAGTATGATTTTCCATTAGGATTACTGACCTTGAAATCGGGGTGGGTGCGGTCAAGTGAAGTCGGGTAGCGAACAGCGATAGGATACAACATGTGGATGAAGAATTTGCAAGACATACCAGTTAGCATTAAAATTTCAGACGATCGGAATAAGTGCCATAAGAAATTATGTCAAGAGTGTCGCCTTTAAAAAAAAACTTTATATGTTAAATTCACTAAATTAATAAAACAGATTACTGGCGTACCATATCTGGTCTACATTGAGGGAGAAAAATATGGAGAGAGAAAAGTGCCAATCTATTGTACCATGTGGTTGCAATCAATACAATGGTTAATAAGCGAGTATGGCAATCTCCAACTGGGGTTCCCCCTCAAAAGAAGCGCTTAACACGGATTTTCAAACAAAAGCATCTCTTCAGTCGTTCAGTCGTAGTAAAACTGCCGTTCGGTAGAAGTAAAGATTATGACCTCGCCCACTGTTCAATGTTTGGGTTAGCTTGGGCGAGGGCAAGAGGTGGTAATGCTAAATAGAGATCCCTTGTGATCATGCCCCAACGTGAGTAAAAACATATGTTTTTACTCACATATTGTCATACCAACTGGTAGCGTTTTCAGGACGGACTGTGGGACTTGCCACTCATCACCGATGTATGCTTGGCTCTTGAAGCATCCAAAGTTGAGGGCGTGATGAGTTAATCATAAAATATTGGTGGGTTTGTAGAGCGGCTCTTCTTTGTTAGAGTTCGTTAATTTTCTGCGGATACAAAGAGCCTTCTTTGAGCCTCGGAACTTATCCATGACTTGGAGGCTGTACGAGTTTGAGCATGTGTAGGGTTTTTTTTTTTTTTAAATTTTGACAGACGGATACCAAACAGTCTTACCGGTTTCGCCAGATGTAAGCTTTTGGGCAATTCCGCAGCCAAATTACCTATTATATCGTTTCGGCCTTTGAAAGTTTGGAGTGACTAAAGGAACTGCGTTCTAGTGCGGTGCGGTTTCATCGCGGTTGGTAGAAAGGCCATAGTTGTTTCAAACCACTCTAGATACACGTTCAGATCATACTGGAGATATAATAAAGGTCATGAGCCAAAACGAAAAAGATCTAGGATAAGGACCAAGGCGGGCCGCACCCTTGGGAAGTACATAATTCTTCCGAAATAAATTTCATAAAAGAAATCAGTTCTACTTGTTCTCACGTCTAGTATGTGCACATTTCATGAAATGGAATTTAAATCTCTCAAATTTATGACCTGAACTCTGTGAATACCTTGATGTACACATGATCTTTGACTCCAATCATGGCGGGCTATGATAATTAAATTCCGCTCGGTGTGTAGAAGACCAAACACTCACAGATTCTTTTTTTTAATCTGGAAAATGAGAGCCATTGTTATTATCCACGCAAACTGAAAAAAAATTGCAGGAGGTGTATACCATCACACTGATTTAGATTAAGCTATTTTTCATGACGTAGAACATAAATTACCCTGTCCTCCTGCCCACAAAGAATAAAGATAGATGGTTCTACTGGGTGTCCAATTTTCTATGACCCTATATTTCATCTATGAAAGAGAACCTAAGTGAACAAAGCTCATGAGAGAAAAAAATGTTGCAAACTGTGACCCAACATCTTTTGTGCAGAACCAAAACACGTATAACTTGCCCCGAAACCCCATTTCTATGCATCATTGCGTTCATAGTAGAAATCGAACATCATTCTCCTATATGAATGGAAACAGGTTGAAACCAGGGGCCGGAAAACAAACTTGAATAGAAAAAAAAAAAGGTTCTATATTAATAGGATTAAGTTAGAGTGTTCGGTTCTGCACAAGATGTTAGGTCAGAGATTGCCAATCAAATTTCTTTAATGATTTAGCTAATCTTCGTTTTCTTCTGAATAAATGAAAAATATACTATCAAAGTTATTGACCTCCAGCAGAAGTTTGAGTTTTATTTTCTTCGTGCATGAGGCTGCAGCTCAATCTAACGGGCGGATTATTATCAATGCACCATTATTGCTGGAGTCAATGGCAGGGTATCAAGAGAAAAAGGAGAGTGACTTTAATTCATTTCAAGGAAATGAATTTATTTTAGCAAATATGTACTTATTAGGGGTGCGTCCCTTTATAAACGCTATGAGATCTGCCTGCTAGCCTATAGTATGGACATATGGAGCCTTGGATTTTTCCTTGTCACCTTTGTTATTTTGACTTGTTACTTGTGACCCATGGCGACGGCACGGTTGAGCGTGCTTTTCCTCAGCTTTTTTTTTTCGCGATGATATTTCATACTGCGGTGTGGCAGGAGATATATTCTCCGGGCTCACAGTCCGGGAACAAGGGGTGTTAACAATAGCGCAATTGACTCAGTTACTCTTCGCGCAACAATAGTTACGCTTTATCCGTTGTCGTCTATCGGAGCCCGGACTATGATACCTGCCGGACAATGATAACTTTCACCACCGGTATAGAAGGAGATAGGGTCCGGCCGGATTCTAGTCAGGATCCATGACACGGATAAAGCGTGATGTGATCGTGAAACTATGTTGTATGAAGATTCAACTGAATCAATTGACATATTATTCATCATTGGAGGCGGAATGTGAGTCCGGGAGACTAATCTCCTGCCACACCGGGTTGGACCGAGTAATCGGGACTCCACCCCCGTAAGTCTCGAGATGGTGCGAGCTTTTTCCTGGGATAGGTTTTTATACAGCGGATACTTAAATGTCAATTCAATCGTGGACCCTTTCAGTGCTCGCTTGTGTTAGATAGGGTATGAAGCTTTAAACTTATGAATGGAAATCCAAATCAAACCCTGTTTGCTACCGACGAATGAGAATCTCTGTGCACCTGAATCTCATAGTTGAGTTCGGTGCTGTCATGCGAACGGAGGTTTTTCACCGCTTCCTGTCCGTAATTCTCTCACCAAATCTGAGAACAAATTCATGGGAATTACCGAATCATGATAAATATAGATTCCTTGTTGTGATAAATTCCTAAAATTTAGTTAACATATGTTGATTTTACACGCATTTTTGACAGGAAATACTTAGGCTTTCAAACATACATAGTTTTATCATAAATGACACGAAAATATTTTTATATATTTTTATTGGGCACAATCTTATATTTTGCATGGTTTGATAATTCCCATGAATTTGTTCAAAGCCAAGAAATAATGCTTTTTCCGAGGACTTCCGGGTAATATATCTATATCAAAAATTGCCAAGCTTGGCACAGTAGGAAGCTTTATTCAAAGTTTAGATCAACGTTACGTTTACAGTTCAGCTTTAGCGTTTGTACTATAAACTCTCGACATATTTTCACTAAGGGGAAGGAAAATGTTCTTGTAAAGTCACCTGCTGAAATATAATAGCAAATATTCATGGTATTAACAGAAAAGATGACAGAAAGTTAAATGTAATCAAAGGTGATGAATGAAAGTAATATTGACTAAAGAGTGCAATGAAATAATATTTTTTACAAGTCCTCCGGTACAGGTCACCAGCGGTCTCAAATTCTGTATACCGAAGTAGTAAAGTAAAGAGGCAATGATCAGTCCTGCCTGGCAAAGTTAGATTACCTAACTTACCACCAAAGGCATATTCCACACGTTCCATCATTGATTTCAAACAATGGGAAAGTGTTTGAAAGGATACATTCTGGTGTCCACTCTCCATCGCTTTCTACCTCCATGGTTATACATCATAACAAGACCTTTCTTAATCGTGAGGTCTTTATAAAAACGTACACACTTAATCTCTATATATGATCAGGTATCACCATCCTACTAAGTATGGTGTGCGTATTCGACTTAATGGAATCGCGGAATTTGCCAAAGAGGGCAGTGGTAACGTATCTAGCGCAGTGGAACGTAACGTGTGGGGTTTTCTTTTGTTACTAGGTCTGGGGGGAAAGTGTTAAGTTAAAACCATATTTTTATGCACAAACATGTAGAATATAACATGATATCTGCTCGATTTATCACTTATGGTAACATTCTTATACCCTGATTTTTAAAAGTATCCAAAGCGAAGTATGGTAACGTATCGCTGAATACTGCGAAATGAACAACTTTAACATAATACTGATATTGTCACGATTTCTAATCTATAATTAGAGTATAACAGAAACTGATTAAAAAGGACAGTTTAAGCCTATGTATGACGCTCTTGGTAAGGGCAGGGAAACATTTTAAAGAACGGATCTTGGCTGCGACATGGCGAAAATCAAGAATTACGCACAAAGCCTTATGCAGGATAATTTTAGGGCGGGTTACAACCTCTATAACTCCTAGTATAAATTAATATAGACATATATATATTTTTTTTACATGAGTCTTTTAGTGCCTGTACATTATCTGGTGGGAAGAGAGGAGAAAAAAAGTAAAAAACTTAAAAAAAGCAAAAAATAAAAAAAATATCACATAACAGAATTCAGTGTAACCACCACATTTCTACATTCACATAGTATTTTTGCAAAAAGGTGGAATACTGGCCCCCAAGTTTATCAAACACTTCATTACACTTTATTAAACTACATAAGTTAGTTTCACGCCTATTCATACAACAAGAGAAGGTTTTGTACCCAAACTTGTTTCTATACGATACTGGAAACCGAATTATTTTTGTTTCCACCAATGTCTTGAAAGGGAGGACGTTAAAAATCCACCACTTTCTGTCGGTATTTGAACGTTCATACTTTTGCTCCCATTTATGTTTTTAGCAGGTTATCTTCTACAAATTGGCGGTTAATTGTTCTCGTATATTTTCTGGCACCTTTGATTTTCAAGAAATAGTCATATGGGAGGGACGAAAATACGGAACATCGAAGATGGTATTGTCAGAATGTTGGTGGTAGAGTATCCAGAATATTGAAATGATTTGCGTATATTTTCAAAAGAACAAAGTCAATAGGAAGGTTCGAATTTGAGGCAACTCGTTTATGGTTAGTTAGTTGACCTTTTTGTTTAGACAGTCATTGATAAAACGAAGGCCTTTTTCATAACATGCCTTAAAATAAATATATATTGTTTTATTACCTATTTTTATATCATAGTTTTTCCAAAGTAGTTGAGTTTTACATCTGACATTATCAATTTTAACAGCATGTTTATACAGAGCCCAGGCATATAGCACATCTTTCCAGAAAATGTGGTAGTGCAAGCTGCTTTGAGACTTGAGATAACTTCCCCGGACATAAGTTAGTATTATTCGTTTTTACCGGACATTTTTGAAAAGTTTAGTACTGTTTGATCTAATGTATTATTTAGGAGGCGTCTTATCCAAGTGATTTTTTAAGAGTGCAAAAAAGGATTCAATGTGGACCATTTTGCTACCACCTTTAATATAAACCATTTTCCATTTGTTTCCGCTTTATCTTATCGTGGTTTTGCCCCTCCCAAATAAATTCCTATATTACCTGCTTTAGCTCTTTTAAAAGGGCATCGGACGGATGAGGGGAGAAGTATTAAGTGATTAAATTGTGGAATGAGAAAATTGATTTGACTACGGTTATCCTTCCTCCACACAGTTATATTTCTGTTACCACCAATTAAATGCATTTGTTTTTAACAGAATCAAAAACACGTTTGAAGTGTTAAATGAGTATTTTCTTGAAGTCCCAATGAAAAGTCAACACCCCAAACAGGGAAAAAGAATCATTGTTAACCCAAAATAGCTTTTTCCTTGTTTTAATCTGTAAGTGCTGTATTTACTGCTACCAATCTAGATAACTTTGTTTTTGAGTCATTTATTTTTAAGACCCGATATATCAGTAATATTGGTGTCTAATTTATTAATTGTGGTTGTCAATGATTCTTCAGATCCAGCACGAAAACAGTTGTATCATCAGCGTATTGCAGTACTTTGCCTTCGAAAACTGCTAATTTAATGCCTTTAATAGATTTATTTTGCCTTATCATTGAGCGGATAATATTCTGCACACAAAAGGAAACATATATGGAGAGAGGGCGTCCCCTTGCCTACATCCTCTTTAATTGAAATCTGCGGGAAAGGTGACGTTAACCCACCCAAGAATTGAAGAAAGACTGTCCGTATAAAAATAGTTTTAACCATCTTTTTATTGAGGGCCCAAATAAAAATATCTAGTAATATTGTTTTGAAAAATGAAATCATGAGAAACGAGGTCAAAAGCTTTTCGAAAATCAGCAGGAAAATGATTACCAGGTATGTTTTCTACTTCCGTATTAAATGTAGTATGTAATATACGGTTCTTATATTTTCTCCTATATATCTACCTGTCATAAATCCATTTTGGTCTTCATGACTAATGTGATGGTAGTGGTAGTATGGGGTAGGATTTGTATTTTAACGATTTGCGATGGGTGCCAGAAGAGGCAGGCTTATGATGACATTGAGTAAAGATAATTGGACGCACATTTTTCAAATATGGCTAGCTTTTCACCTTTTGGGATTAAATGTAACAATTCCTAATTCCTGGTTTAAAAGACAAGTTCTGTGTTTCAAAAGCATAATTTAGTGAATTTATGATGAAAAAAGATTATGTCTTTCCAAAAGAATTTGAAAAATTTCCACGCGTTGAAACCATCTGAACCCGGGTGCTGGCTTTTTCCATTTTTCATCGATTTTAAGGTATGCAAGACCTCGTCATAATTAAGTTTACCTTCTAATGTTGTTGATTGGTTTCTGTTGAAGGGTTTTATTTGTATTTTGTTTTTATATCGTCAAATAAATTCTGATCTATGATATTTTATGTACTTGTTACAGATTTCATAAAATTTGCGTTGTTTTCATCCATATATTCTTTTGACCTGTAATTTTTTAACCGTTTTCTAAGTAAGAGATTTAATTGTTTTGTCAATTTCAATTGATTTTTTTTTCCGAGATTAAGGAAAAATTGTGTTGGCTTTTTCGCACTTTTCAATTAAATTTGGCTTTAGTTCTTATCATTTGTCCCGCAATTTTTTCATTTTCAAATTATCAGCTGATCTTGTTTTTCTTCAATTCATTCAATAAGTTGGGGTTTGAATTAGTTTGTAATTTCCCAAGCTGTTTACCTCTTC
The DNA here is from genome assembly GCA_023653785.1 of Ophioderma brevispina. Taxonomy (NCBI): domain Eukaryota; kingdom Metazoa; phylum Echinodermata; class Ophiuroidea; order Amphilepidida; family Ophiodermatidae; genus Ophioderma; species Ophioderma brevispina. Next base: position 10,851 of record JAMKCH010007977.1, read on the forward strand.
TTCTAAACGTCTTTCCACTTTTTGCCTGTTGGTTTTCTTTCTTATGGAATATGATATAGTAAGCGATCTAACTTCCATACATAGAACTTCGAAAACAAGTGATCATAATTTGCAAATTGGACCAATATTGGAATTCGATCTATCGATTCTGGAACATATGGGTAAGATGCATGGTCTTTTAATTTCAGTTATTTTTTCCTTACCAACTTAATATAATGCAGTATAAGAACAAAAGCGAATATTCGAATTTCAAAATCCTCTACATCTATGATCATTTTAGTATCAAGTTCATAGTAATTATTGAGTGATCTGTTCTATAGCCCGGTTCTATTTCAATGCGGTCATAAGAGATGACAGTCATTTTGAGTTACAAGGAAAAAATCTAACCTGGCTTGTTTAATTGAGTATGATTTCTGCCGCAGGTGAACCTTTAATTTCAGGATTTTCATTTTCAGGGGTCAATCATGACGTATTCTTCTTTTAAGATTAAACTTACTCTGGCTTTTGGATTATTTACATGTAAATAATTGTAATTATCAATTCAGAATTTTGTGTTAAGTTCCAATCACCGCAAATGATGGTATGGGGATTCAATATTTTTGAAAACATTAAATAGTTTATCATAAAAAGAAGGCGAATCTTCATTCGCCATAAATAGAGGATTCAAAGTAAATCTAAAATTATCTACTTTAACATCCAAAGCAGCCCGTAGGTGTACCACTAGGTCTGTTTTGATGTCATGCTTACTACAGTATGATTAATATCGTTCTTAAATGATAGCGGTACCTCGAGACTGGGAAGTGAAATTGCTATAATAACATTTGCCATTCCATTGTAAAGTAATTTCTTCTCCCATGTTATCAATCCAGTGGGTGTTGTCCTGTAGACAGTTATTATAGTATAAGTTTTTCTTTTTAAAAAGGTCAAGTATTCAATCTTTTTTTACGTCACCCAACCTCTACAATTCATTGATAAAAGTTAATATTTTCTGTCATCAGGTTCTAATAACCTTTTACCCATTGGGCACGATATGAATGCAAAAATGGTTGGTACAAAAGGAAATTACAGAATTGAAGATCCATAATAATCATAGTGCTACACAATATTTAAACAAGTGGGGCATAGTACCTTACAAATGTGAGTGTTTGACAAATAAAAAAACAATCCGAAAAATGGAGAAGAAGAAAACATTACTTTGAGAAAAAAGGCAATGATTCCTGCAGTGTGATAAAAATAGGCTAATAAACAATGCAATTGCAATAAAAGACACTGGCATGTAAAAAAGAAAAAGAGAAAAAAGAAAAGAAAAGAAAAAATTACCACTCCGAACTACTACCTTCGAGCCAAAAGAAAAATAATGCCAGAACTTCTTTGGCCAGGAAATGCGACTTTGAAACATTGCTTTGCTCAACACTAGTATAGGATTGGATTTCAGGCGTCAAAAAACAATCTGACTCTAGTGTAATTTAATCAAAAACAACAAGATTTTTTTTAAATAACAAAATAATGTAGTAAACAGGCCACTTGTCAGAAAGGAGATTTTTTTTGTTTTTTTTTGCTGGACTTGATTTTCTCAAATTATTCAAAACAAAAACGAATTTTTTAATAAAAAGAATCAACGTCTTTTCTCTTAGAATCCGCGTTTAATTTACTTCAGAGAATTACCATGTGGCACTGAATCCTACGATAGTTTGCGTTCGTGCTTTCATGCGAACGGAGGTTTTTCACCGCTTCCTGTCCGTAATTCTTCACAAATCTGAGAACAAATTCATTGGGAATGTACGAATCCTGATAAATAAGCTTCCTGTGATAAATCCCAAAATTTATTAAAAATATGTTGATTTTACAGCGCCTTTTTGAGAGGGGAGAATATCGGCTTTCAAACAGACTAGTTTTATAATAGATTGGACACTTGAAAATATTTTTATATTTTTTATTTGGCACAATCTATATATTTTGCATGTTGTTGATACATTCCCAATTGACATTTGTTCAAAGCCAGAAATAATGTTGCTCCGAAGGACTTCCGGGAAACATATATTATCAACAAATTGCCAGCTTGGCACAGTAAGAAGCTTTATTCAAAGCTTTAGATCAACGTTTACATGTTCATCTTGAGCTTTTTTGTACTATAAAATCTCGCATATTTGCACTTAATGGGAAAAGTTCTGTAAGTTCACTGAAAAAATAAAGCATATTCGAATTGTATTAACGAAAAGATGACAAGAAACGGTCCAAAGGTAACAAAGGGATGAAGTTATTGCTAAAGTGTGGCAATGAAAATAATATTTTTACAAGTTTCCTCCGGTTACAGGTCAACAGCGGTCAAATTCTGTTAAAGAAGTAAAGAGGCAATGATCAGTCCTGACCTCGTAAAGTTAGATTACCACATTACACCACCCAAGGCATATCACACGTTCCATCTATGATTTCAACAATGGGAAATGTGTTTGAATGATTACATTCTGGTGTACATCCTCATCGCTTTCTACCTCCATGGTATAACGTTATTGAAAAGACGTTTCTTAATCGTGAGAGGGGTTCTTTATAAACGGACACACTTAATCTCTTATCTGTCAGGTATCACATCATACTAAGTTGGTGTGGGATTCGACTTAATGAACTCGCGGCACGGAATTTGCCAGAGGGCACTGGTAACGTATTAGCGCAGTATGAACGTAACGTGTGGGGTTTTCCTTTTGTACTAGTCTGAAAAATTGTTTAAGTTTTAAAACATATTTTTATGCAAAACATGTATAATATAAATTGATATTGCTCGATTATCACTTATGGTAACATTCTTCTACCCTGATTTTTTTAACAAGTATCCAAGCGAAGTATGGTAACCGTATCTGGCTGGAATACTGGCGACCTGACAACTTTAAAAATAATTTGATATTGTACGATTTATAATCTATAATTATGAGTATAACGTGAAATGATTAAAAGGACATGTAAGATATGGATATGCGCTCTTTGTGTAATGGGGCAGGGACACAATTTTAAAGAAGGATTCTTGGCTGGCAGACATGGCGAAAATCAAGAAAAGAATTATGCAATCATAAGCCTTATGGCAGGATAATTTTTTCGGGCGGTTACAACCTTATCATCCTACGTATATAAAATTATATTGCTAAAAGATTATTGTCACACATTCGAAAACAAAGCTTTGAAGGCGCCAATGTCTGGAGTGAGTCCACCACTACACCACAAAAAATCGATTTTTGAACACTTTATTCAGAGACTGGGCCCATATGCTTTCAAGCCCTTCCGCCAACAAAATATCTCCAAACTACAGTTGTTACTTAAAAAAAACATAAAAAATGGAACTTAAACATTTTGACGGGACACACCTGACCTCCATGAAGGTGGTAACGGAAAGGATGAACTTACAATTATCCAGTGGTAAAAGCCTTAGGTCATATTAATTTGCTTTTTGTGTGCGGACAGAGAAATAGCGTTTAGGGGGATGGAACATACCCCTTTGTGGAGGAGAGGTAAGGTTGTTGTCGAGATACTTATAAATTAAAACAAAGGGGTGTAGTTCTGTTAGAAATGTAGGTTTTAAAACGGACTTGCCGAAAGTTAAGGTGTTTTTTTCTTTTAACCAGTGAGTTGACATTAGGACTCTCTCATATTACACTGTTTCCTCCTCTTATAATCGTACCAGGGATTTGTGGCGGCATTGTCAGACAATGGTTGGAAGCGTAATAGTATGGTTCGTTTTGCCGATCCGCTCATGTCCAGGTTTCATTCCCATGGGGCAAAAAGATTGGACGACAATTCTGCCTTACTTTGCACAACCAGAATGTGGGTACGTTGCGATTTGGGACATTAATTCTTGATCATAGTAGATTCATGCCCATTGTTGCTTTTCTTGTATTCCGCACATCCTTCATTCCCGAGCTAGGATTTCCTTGAGGTTTGAATTAGTTGATTTTCTGTGGGCAACATTCGTGCCTGTTAATAAAATGCATTTTTTAAAAACGTTTCTTCTCTTTCAAATACTTGGGATTTTACAGTTTGGGTTGGTTATGCTCACTAAATGGGTTTTAAATTTTATTTTAAAATAGCAAAAGAAAGGTTTGCAATTTATTGGTCAAACGTGTGGAACTATAAGGACATCTTCAATAGGCCACCGCGAATAGCATAGCAATGTATTTAGTTTTCTTACCTTACGATAAGGCTAACCAATAAGAAGACCGTGAGGTTTAAAAGCAAACACCGCAAAGCACTTCCGATTATGAAACCTAATCAGCAAAATAATATCAAAAATAATGCAATTATTATTAAACGGTGATACGCCGATGTAAACGAAAACTATTCCATATCCTCTGAGTACTTAAATGTTGAAAAATGGACAGCACCATGATTATCACATCACTCATCCCGGTAGAAGACCAGAATTTATTTTTTCAACGGGTTCAATTATGCGCGATAACAGTTTCAAACTTCTTACGACGATATGCTTTCTTGAAAAGTGAGATTTTTTGGGGATACGATTTCTCTTAAATTGCACTAGTGCTGCAAATGGTGGAACAAATTGTGCATGTTTTGTTAAAAAGCGTGAAATTTGGCCCGATGTACATTGAACATGATTGAACAACTCTGCGATATGGGGCCAATTCAAAATGGCTATCGTTTTCCCAAATGGCGGCCATTTTCAAATGGCTGCCAGAGTAGGCAGATTTGCATGTATTAATAGGTGCAAAGTACTAAGTTCCTGCATGAAATTACTTCAATTATTTAGAGGGTACGCGTGACAGTTTTGGATGTTGCTGATTTAAAAGGGCCCGGATATTCCAAAATGCAGGGCAAAATGGCAGCCCACATTAAAAAAAAATATGCTATCTTAGGGTAAATCCATGAAATAACTGATTTCAAATTCTTTTTAAATTAATTCACTTATGTTGAGAAAGATATGCAGGACAGTTTATTTTTTAGCCAATTCAAAATGGCCGCCCAGAATGGAAGCTATATTCTTATAGATGACTAAATAAGTGGTTCAGGATACCTCCCATATCATCATATGAGTTCATTTTAAGTTACTTTAGGTGATATGCTGACCACTTTTGAAAATGCGCCCATTCAATTATAAAAATGTACCCTCAATGGTAACCAGCCAATCCATACCATTTTCGGGGGTGCAGGTTTAAGCGAATATGTCCAAATTCCACCGAATCGATATGAATACTGTCTTGGTTGGAAGTTGTCAGTGATCTTTCAGGTGGAGCAACAAAGTCCCTGGTTTATAAACCAGTGGCATGTTATCCCATATTTACGAACTGTAGAATCATTAGAGAGACTGGATTGAATAATAATTTACTAAGGTAGATGGGTGAGGGAACCCATTTGAACATAAACAGACATAAAAAGGAAGGGGAGGAAAGCATATGAAGAAGCAATAGCTTGTACGATGAGCTGAGACATGACCTTGAGTGCTAAATGACCCCTACCCCTGGATGATCTCCATGACTCCACTGGGAAGTGTACCTGTTGGTACAGGGCGGTAAGGTTTTGAGCGGGCACAAAAGTTGCTGACAAATCGCCTCTGGATGTCCGAGTCTCTCCAGATACCATTTCAACGCCTAACCTGGACACAAACACCAAAGTTTATCTTCACTACAGAAGAAATAAATTCTTGGAGGAATATGGGCATGTAGAAAAATTCACGCACTCATCTTTTGCCAAGGACCCATGATGAAAGAAAAACATGAGTCCCACGTCTCAAATGACCAAACTCTCACCATGAGGCCTAAGGCTGGTGCTCTGCACAACGCGACACGAACACCACAGCGACCAAAAAAGACGTTTTTTCTAAGTCAAGTAGTTCAAAGAAATGCGAACAACAGCTCCTAAAGCGGTCGTTCAGAGAGTTCCAACCACTGCCGGAAGTCTGTTCTCGAGGTCTTGAGATGAAATTACATTACGGAAGTGATTATATAGCCCGAAAAATCGTTGACCGTACTAAAGCCCTAATGAATGGTTGAATGGCAGACTTATAGTCTCTTACGGTAGTCCTGCAGACCTGCCTCAAAACGACTTCTTAGAAAGTCAGGACCCACCGGATAATGTGGTTCTACTAGGATGTACTTTCCTTGACGGCACTGGTCGAAAAAAGGACCCATAGTTTATCATACGTTCTAGTTGTCGAGGATCTGCTACCTTGCTGCCCCGAAGGCGGACTACCGAGCGAAGCTGGATAAGGGTGAGGCAGTCAGTCTCAGACATATTATCCTACTGGGAAGGGTCCTCTGCTCTGAAACACTAAAGTGCTATAGAGAGGACCACATCTGGCCGGGGCAATGAGAGGCTACTGCTATCAGCGACGTTGCTTTCTCGCATGCTATCTTATTTAAGGACCCTCGTTAATCCGTAGGACATGAATGAAACGATGTTTAAGGGTCCTGGAAACTTCTGCATCTCTCCGGTGATCATAAGAACAACTAGATTGGATTAAAGAGCAACTATATCAAGGAGCCCACAATAGAGCTTTTCACACTGAGCAGGTGATCGATCCACTTTTGGCGACGATTGCCTTTTTGAAGGACTAGGGCAGCAGTTTACGAATTAAAGAAGACGAATGCGCAATAACTCCTATTTACGATGTAAAGCTTCCAAAGGAAGGATTTAACCACCACTGGCGAGTGCTCCAAACTTTAGGTAAAACGTTTTTCTATGAAGTGTGAAATGCGCACTATGATGAGATCGCGGATTGATTCAGTATTGAAAACGTGTTACACAATTTGGCACTCGACGACCCTTAATGAGCTGCTGCTTCACGAAAAACTTCGAGGACATTTCGGCAGTGTTGTGGTGACTTTTTAATGCTGAGGTCATGGCCATCTTTGAAGTGGATGACTGTCACTTGGTTTGTTCTGACCAGAAATAGTGTGTTTCCGTCGTGAAATTGAATGGACTGAATACGGAAATTCAACTTGGTGAATAGTCTCTTTCAAGCTTGTACATTTAGCGGACGTTATTTGTGGAAGCACCAACAGCGATAGTGTCGAGTTGGCAAACGTATTAATGCAATTTGGTGGAGGTTTAAAAATTGCAGACGGCGATCGATCGCAAAAGTGGACGATCACCGAACATTGTGAAAGCCTCTAATTGTCAGGACATCAACTGATTTTGCAAGTTTCCAAACAGACTCTGTGATCCTTCTCTTGGTCATATCAGGAGGGATCGTAGCGCATCCTAATTACTCCAAGATTAGAGCTTTGATTGCCTTGTCTGGTGGCTCCATCAGGCCAAGTGATGACTTTTATTTCAAATCAATATCCTATTGCATCAGAACCAGTTAAAGCGTTGTATCTCGGGAGAGCCATGAGCACTGGAGGTGTAATAAGTTTGTATATGGGTTTGAATTTGGTATGGTTCTTTTGAGGTTTTGTGGTCAGAGCAAGAATTGAACCAATATCCAGCAGTCTCAAACAACATTGAGTCCATTTAAATGCCTGACTATATTTTATACTAGGTTAAAATTGGGGCCATTTTGAAATCCAAGGATGACCACCACACGGAAACAATCTGCAGATTTATGGAGGCGATATGTGTGGTCTTTGTCAATCATAAACATAGTATTGCCATCAATTTGAGTTTCTAGTGTCAGAAGTCAAGAATATAGAGCAACAAATGGTGAAAAATGGCGGCCATTTTGAAATCTAAGATGGGAGCCACAAGGAAAAATCTGCAAACTTGTAAGAAGCTATATTTGTGTTCCTTGCATCACAAAATTGGTATGGCCACCAATTTGAACCTTATATGTTGCTCAGAAGTCAAGAATAGATCAAAATCACATGTTGAAAATAGTGGCATTTGAAATTGTTTTCTTAAATTTTTTGATGGCAACCCAAACGGAAGGGATAAAAAATGGTAAAACAATTGATTTCCGATTTCTGGGACATCTTCACATTGTAAGACAAAATTTCCAATTGTAGCAAAAAAACCAACATTATGAACACGTCCATACTATAGCCTTTTTTTCACAAACCAGGCTCTTTCTCTATGTAGAAAAAAACCATAACTTACTTTTACAAATGTTAAATGTGGCCACTATAATGGTGTTTAATGTGTACATATGGGCCAACATAATAATTGTAAGTCTCAGCCTAAGTCGATATGATCAATTTTGGTTCATGGGAAAAAAAAGTATGTGATTATTGAAAGTTCATTAGCCAAAACCTTTGGCAACAAAGGTATGAATGACACCTGAAATAACTTGGCTTATAGATAGTTTTTTGCAATTTGGCAGCCATTTTGGAAAGGCCGCACTTGAGAGCGTGTTTTAACATTTGTAACATATGGTTGGATAATTAGGCTTATTATAAAAAGAATAAGTGTGAAAAAGCTGAAATAAGACCCATGAGGAAATAAACAAAGTGATGAAAAAAAGGATAATTTTTACACAGTGGCGGCCATTTGAATTTGGCCGCCCTATGGTCGAAAAATTTGGTCCCATATCCAGAAATATTCGACATAAAAACTCTAACCTGTGTGCCAATGTCATGATTTAACACAAAGTGCACAATCTTCCAATATCCGTAACCATTCTGCAGCATACACGGTACGGTTGGTAAAACACTGCAGAGAATGTTTCAGAGGCTTTTTGGAACAAACATATAAAACCAGACTTTGGTTTTCTGCCGTGCACGATAGAAAACATTTTAACCATAATATTAACATGAAAGACGCCGTATTTGGATATTCAATTCAGGGGTGATAGAAGCCCATTGGTAAGCATTCCAACTATGCAAAAAATAAATAAAACGTTCGAAAAAATTGGGGGCGCTTTCTGCTTGAAAGGGCCTCATGTCTATGTAACAATGGAACGTTCAAGGCACTATAAATGCTGGCATATAACCAGACATATGATGTCAATATACATTCGATTTCAGGACGAACCATGGCTACTAATTATACCTAAACGTCTTTCGGAAAATGACTACAAACCTGTCGGACATCGCAAAAAAAAAGGAGGTGCGACATTTGCCCTAAACAAAGCAGGGGTACGCTTCCGTGATTTTGGAAGAAAAGTGGACAATTAAATGCAGTTAAGGGCCGTTAGGATATAGAAAATCACCACCGGTTGAATGAAGGTGTTTCGAAAAGTTTTCCGAGGACGTCAAGGAGCAGGTCACGCAAAAACTCTTATTTCGTTTTAGCAACACAAATGACTTGAAGAAAAGGTGTAAAATAGATTGGTCAAGTATATTTTTTTGGGGGTAGATTTTGCGTGTTACCAAACTTTTAGATGTGAAAAATAGGAGTAATCTGTAGATAGATGCTTAAAACTAGCACGCTAAAGTCAGCGATGGTTGTATACATGAACAAGTGTAATGTTCTTTTAAAAGATACATTTCGGTAAAAAGTCAACCGATATGTAAAAAAGTTGACGACCTTAAAAATGGATTTCTGTCAAAGTTCGTGTATGAAATTAGGTCTTGGGTCGGTAGTTAAACAATTGTACACTATTTCGCCTTACACCCTTGGTTGCCATGGTACACACAAAATATAACCGCTTGTTACAGTTATGGACATTTACACGTTTCGAAAACTTATAAAAAGGACAAAAATCCATGTAATGCCACCGTAATTACTAAAAATTACAATATTTCACTAAAAAAAATTACAAATGATACCGTGGCTTTGCGTTTCCAAAAACAAGGCCAGAACATTGCAGGATGTTTTTAAATTTGGAAATGTACCATATTTAACAGGGTGTTTTCTGAAATATATGATTTGGTTTAAAAACATGTATTACGATTTAAATTCACCTCTAAGATATTGAAGGCCTTTCGCAAGGTCGTAATGGGGCTTTATAGTTATCTTGAAGTGTGTTTGGCATAAAGATTTACTTTTCCATTCATGAAACCTAAGTGCAGTTAGACAAAATCAATGCATTCTAATTTAAGTTTCACATTTTAATTATGTGAGTTTTTTTTAAATTGCCCTATAACAGCAAAATACCTGTGATAAAAGGTTAGACGTGAAGTCTTAGTTTATTGGTTGTTATATCTGATACCTTTTAAAATTGTAATATGACGCCAATCAATATGGCAGCCAAAACAGTGAACTCTTCAAAAATACTTGCCAACAAATTTATAAAGTATTACAGCCTTTCACATCGAAATCATGTTTTGAATGAAAAACATAGGTTTTCTGCCCCCTATAACTACCCAGGCCAACCGTCCAATAGTCGGAGGTGCGGCGACCTTTTCCCGCTACTTCGTTTATTGTGCGAGGTCAACTGCCAGTTAAAAAATGTTTTTACGGTCATTTTAACCCCCCCCTCCCTCCCCGGCTCCAAATTACTGGCTACGCCACTGACTGTCTCACAAAACACATTCTTGTCCCTCTGCTTCTCAGTTCCGTCGCGAATTTGATGGTTTTTGGAGGAATGTGTAATAACGGGCTATTTACGTTAAAAACTTGTTTGTTCGTTCGTACTATATCGATCCCGCCCTCTTTTGTTTAACACTGTTTTCACAGCATAATATCTTAATAAATGTGTTTTCAACTTTGCGTTCAAAAATTGGACAAGCAAGCATAACGCTTGCCAAGCGCACATCGTTTGAATAGGAAGAACTGATCTTGTTATGCGTATGAAAGGTAATCTTCATGAAAATATTACTAAATGAAGAAAACCGCATTGTTTCATTTTAGGTATCAATATTTAAAATATAAATAAACAATAAAACAAAATAATAAAAGACTAGATATCGCTTGTGGTCAAGACCACGACACCAAACCGGATTGGCTTCAAACACCCTAGCTTCAAACCCAAGCCTACAACTAACCCTAGCTTCGAAACCAGCCTAGCCGCCCTACAATCTGGAAAAAATTAGTTGGAACCCTTAACCACACGATTGTATCAAATGCTTGACGTGATCACATCGTAGGTCCCTAAAACCCAAAAGTCACAGTTCAATTGCAAGCCTGAACCTTCAATTCGACCTTTTCGACCTTCCCCTTCCCCACACCGCTCCATCATCTCAATGTTGGGGTGTGGGTGCCAAGGCTGCTGACGACCTGACCATGAACAACATTGTTTCGGTGGAGAACTGGGAAATTTTTTCAAAACCTACCACAAGTGTTCAACAATTTTTTTCAAGATTTACTCGAACTACCTAGATCGAAACCCAACCATAACTAGATCTGGAGACAGATCTGAGCACAGTCGAGGTAGTGACCTTGGACCCTAAACGACCTTCGATCTCGAGAATATTTAAATTTAACATATTTGGAGTGTCATAGGATCATTTCAAATTTCTTCTGCCCGTTTAGTAGGGCATTTTGAAAATCCGACCTTTTGACCTCTTAATGACTTTGTGTCTCAGAGAAATAGTTTCAAACATGATTAGGATGTCATAATGTTAGGTAAAATCCTCAATTCCGTGACTATCTTTGGCAAGTAAGGATTGACAATGATTTGACTTCAAAGACAATTTTATAAGTTTTTAGCCCACATGTCCCTTTGGAAAATGTCGGCCAATTTCCACAGGAGGGGGGGGGGGGTGGGGGGGGGGGGGGTGGGGGGGGGGTGGTGGTTGGGGGGGGGTCGGGGGGGGTAAAGTTTCTACAGTGTAAATTTTAAATAATTTCCAAATAAAGTTTAGTATAGCTCGAATTGTTCGTGTGGTAACAAGGAGTAAAAAAAGTCTAAGGTGACCTGTCTGTAAAATGCATCGTTATGGAGATATCAGCAAAAAAAACAATGTCACATGTTTATTCAGCAAAGTGTTAAGGTCTATACGGTTTGATAAAGAAGAAAAAGAAGAAGAAGAGAGAAGAAGAAGAAAACCCAAAACAACAATAGTGTGGTTGGGTATGTCAATGAACAGTTTCCGTAGAAAATTATTTTCTTGCTGATTTCTCATTCAATAAGGGACCATTCTGTCAGAAAATGATGGGTGTACTTTTTTTTCCGACTGCGCCCCCTTCTTCTAGGGGGGGATGTTACTACTGCATATGGAAAAATTTAAAATCAAGCAAGTCAATTATGTTTAATGTACATAAAACATGTTCGTCTCCCTATAAGGATTAGAAAAAAGTAATAGGTTCCGCTTTGGTTAAACGCTATAGCCCCATAATGGTTCAGTCATCCTAGGGTAAAATTTTACCACCCATGCTCCAATGCCAGAATTTGTTGAAACTGGCGATAAGTTTGTTTGTATTGTCTCAACAGGATTCCAAAAATGTATTATTTTCACAGTGTGTGACATTTGGTTGGCTAATTACATAGCAAAATGTAGCCAAATTGTCGCCTGGAGATGCCGCAATGGTGATATCACCAACAGTTCAAATGCATTTGTGTTGTGTCTCAGTTTGACACAAGGAATCATTTGACAAAACCACTTTTCAACAACAGCGGAGCATTTACCCCAGGATGACCTTGAACCATTATGGGGCTGGACCCCAGTTTCTTTAACTAAAGTTAAACCTAGGCAAATATATACTTTTTTCAATACCTTTGGAGGAGACGAACGCGTTCGATTTTAAATTGGGCCCTGTACAACATTCCCCCTTGCAGGAGGTGGCATAAGTCCGAAAATTTGCACAATCATTTCGGGACGTTTAGGCCGTTTATTAAACCCAAACAGCAACAAAATCAATTTTAGTATGGAAAATTTTTACGGTATACACACCAAAGCCAAACTAAAATACAAGAACCAGCGTGCCTTAGGCACCGGCTGGTTAATAAGCAGTTTAAATAGCCCAGACCCGTCGTTTATAAATTAATAATAGCGCCTTGTGTTGAAGATCCGGCCCCAAGTTTTACGATTTTTGCACCGTAAGGTTGATAGTTGGCTACTAACCTTATACCTGTGAAGGGTCCAGCTCAAAATTCTCATCCATGAGCTGTTTTAAGTTGGTTCATGCTTGTAAAAGTAGGTCATTTTTGTAAGATGGTGCATTCGATTAAAAAATGAATCCAGCGCCCCCGTTGAATTGATTGTAATCGGGGACACCCGTTTTCTAATTATAAAATCACCTATTATATGACATACACACTTTTAAGCCCTACCGCTCACAGATTAGTTTACTAGACAACTACCAACAAAAATCTACCAAAATCTAAAGAAATTTGAAAATTGGAGGCTATTGTGGTTTTTATGAATGAGATACAGGGCAGAAAATTTGCAACGATGAACGGCTGAAATGTTGATTAAAAACGAACAAACAAACCAATACCAAACATACAAACAAACACAGAACAGGGCACTGACGTTCGATTTGTAAAAATTCATGAACATTGAGCCATGGATAATTATCAAAACTGCTAATATATAATATGACAGGATATGCAGCTTATATGTAATACAATCTAAAATACTTTTGACAAAACTTTAGGTGAAACTTGCACGAACCACTGGCAGGGACATATGCAAATGAACTGATGAACTATAATAGTGATTACATGTGTATGGGCATGCACCAAGTTTCGTCAACTTTGGACATTGGGATCTATTGCATTTAGTAATCAGTCAATAAGGGCAAATATGCTATCAGCTCATAAACTGAAGAAAATAAGACGCCTCAGTACAATGGTCGTATTACTCGCAGTACACTAACCAAATACCAAGTTTGGTCAAATTTGAACTGATAGAGATCACCTTTTAGTCATCCTAAAACCAAGCTAAACCTAAACCAAAAGGACACACACCACAGAACACGCAGAGATAAGAAGGAATCTGCTGTCGCCAAAACCCAGGACTTTTTTAAGCCAGGGGATCAAAAAAGGGCTATTGCCACAATTTGAAATATAGAATATTGAAGAAGAAGTGCCACTGACAATACTTGGCTTAAGCAACCATGGAATAATATTATATATTAATCTGGCTATCTAAATGTCAGGCAATTTCAGCCCGCAAAAATCAAAATTTAGGCAAATTAGCCAGAATAATTATATTCTAATAGCTGTTAGACAGTTCCATCAAAATAGGGTCAGAAGTTATAATTTCATAATTATGTGAATCCAGCATTACACCTATCAACAGTGACAATACAAGGTAAGCCTATGATATAATCAAGAATATGTGACGTCTGCAACTCAAATAAATGTACTGTTTCTAACCGCAACTTTGATTACTGGTGCTTGGGCGATTGGCCACATTCGATTAAGTCTGTTATTGTGTGCAATATATGCTTGTAGGATTAGCATTTGACGTATGTAATTTTATTTCATGGTGCTTAAAGTGAGAGGAGATTTTTGAGGATTGGATTTCTTTCAAAGGGGAACTGGATCGGTTGCTAAGACACCTACCGAAGAACATTTCGAAGGTTATTGGACAAACAAGTCCAAAGGAAAACCGCAAAATTTGTTGTGGAACTTGCCTGCTATCTTAATGGTCTTTAGAAAAGCATGCTTTGAGTTTCTGTTCGTGCACGACAGAAAATACTAAATCATCTCACTACATAAAGACGGGGACGTATGGCTTCTTACTTCAGGTGTGATCTGATACATGGTAAGATTCCAAAATATGACAAAAAAAACCCGGGTTCGAAAATGTGGCCTTTATTTCGGGAAATGTCCAAAGTCTCTTCGAATGTCTGCAAAAAACTGTACGGAAGCATATCTTTGTACCCATATAGATATCTATTATTTGTAATAAATGTAGACGCTCTTTTATTTTACCCCATTAGGGTCAACGTTTGCAGCACTAAGAAACCACTTTCCAAGATCCCTCTCATTGCGAATTACATAAAATCATTTAGCACCGGAAATAAAAGGTGTTGGTACGAAAAATTGAAGGGGTAGTCGCCCCTCTTCGATTTACGATGAGCGCTTCATCAATGATTCATGAGCGCCGATTGGGTCAGAATTGAAGGTAAGTTAAGCCTGTTTTAAGCAAGTTCAAGTTAGGGTAATCATGAAGGTACGGGCTGGTAGGCTTAGGTTAACTTCAGGTTAGTGTTAAACTTTCAGCTAGGATTGAAAATAAAAACGTTTTGCTATTTTAGACTACTATGTCGATAAAAAACAACGTATTATGAATGTATTACCTGTGTTTAATGCAGTTTCGTCACCTCAGTTGAAACAGAATTTAAAAGTATAACACTTATCAAATTATGATCACACCCAAGCTTGATCAAACTGAAAAACAAATGGTGATGCGATCAAGCAACAAGTCTGGAAGTCGCTCAGAGGTCCATTTTTACTTTTCAGATAGCTGTATGCATCATTTAAAAGCCTACGTTTGCTGAAATCCCCAGTGAAATTGACCAATTACTTCCAAAGATATGATGTACAGTGAATGGTGGCCAAACAATAGGAAACAAAAGACCTTTTCTCCTTTTTTGGTATATCTCAAAATCAATATTTGCGACTTCCGACTCATTTTTTTTGATCACATCACAAAGATTAAATGACCAGTGTGTCCTCAAGGTTGAAAACTGAATATTTTTTTGCATGACGCGCCATCTATTGTTACAGCAGAACTTTTGCACACAGCATTATCTCAACCACTTTTTCTAAATGCACCCCTACTTCTTCTGGCCGTATAGCAATATTGCTGTTTCCAGGGATGTGGGTGGAACCATTCAATTCCTTGGCAAAACGCAGGTTATTTGGTTCATGAAATATAGCAAAAAAGAACAACTAACAATTACACCACACATACACACACACACACCCACACAGGCGCTCACACACAACACAAACAAATGGAAGGATCCCAAACCTATTGATTGTTATTTTTTAAACTACTGTGTAACAAATTTCTTCCAGTTCAGTCACATGATGCTGCAGGAATCCGAGCATTTGATGTGTGAAAAACACACACCGCAACACACACACATACACCGTCACAAAAAAAAAAAGATAGGATGCAATGATAAAACCTCGCAAAACCTCCAGCATTGTCTTCTTTTCATCTCAGTAATGAGCAGTGATTTGACCTCCGCATCGTTATTGTACGATCAAAATTGCGATGAGATGTTGGTCTTTCTTCCCCGGCCCCAGCAAGAATGCTTTTTTCTTATAGTTGGCTGAGGAAAGGAGTGTTATGTCGGTCTAAACTATGCGCAGAAAAAGATCTCACAAAGGTGTTAAGCGGATTTAAGGTGGGAGAATGTGCGACCACTACCATGCGCTGAATACCTCATTTCAAGGAAGTTCGTTGACTATTCTGACTCCATTTGAACAAAATGTTCCCCACAGCATCAGCATAAGGAAAATCTAGGGGTACGCAAATGCCACTGAGGTTTTGATCGCGTTTGTTATATTAGCCTCCTTTTTGTGATTAACATATTCCTGACATTTCTGTATATAACTAGAGAAAAGATAGTAATTAGCTCGTTTCATCATGCATTGAGGACAATGGAATCCCTAGTGCTATAATGAAATGTGTTTACATGCTTTGATATATTCTAGAACTGAAGATAGTTTCCTAAACACTCCATATACCGATATTAAGGGCTCCCTCCCACCACCATTATGTTTCAGAGAATGTCGCTGAATGGCGGACGAGGATACCACTACAACCCCCTTCAGTGCGAGACACCGGCATCCAAACTGCTGTCGGCCCCGTTTACGCTGTTCATTTCATTCTAGGTTGACATATCCACCATTACGAGAAATTAAAGGCTAAATAGTTCAAGGGATGCCCAGGGGGGCAATCTCCGCGATGAAAACGAAGGAGTTGCTGGATGGCCGTCGTTGACTCTCCAGAGCCGATGCCCTTAAAGAGGGATTTATTCTCAAATACCATAGGGTGTCCAGCAACCATCTCCACCAACCTCCAGGGATTGGTAGGATAGACTATTTAGTCGCCGTTGACCCGATCCCATTCAAATTAAAATTATTAGTAAATTACATTAAATTAAAAGGTATTAAATTTCACCCAATGAAAATACCCGAGTTTCGCTTACTCCCCCACGGGCCTTTAGTCCGTCATCATCACGTGTCTTCGATGATTTGAGCAGCGCATAAAGCATACGCGACTATTAGCCATTGATGTAAATATCGTGTCATATTACAAGGATAGGGAACAATGAAATTGCAAAAAAAAAGTATCAAATTTTTACGAAGAATTCAATATCCCAAAGCTGCTAATAGGACTCAGGGATTTGATCTCTGACAACAGATGGGTAAACCCTAAAATTGCTCTACCATCTCAATAAAGTGATTACATACCAACTTTAAGTGGTGTGACATGAACAGGTTCACTCCATTGACCCTGACCAGCACCATTTACAATAGAACCTGAAACAAAAACATATTCAATAAATGAAAGTGCTTAAAGGAAATAACACCGCCAAAGTTTATATGTGATAAATTATGTTAAACGATTCTCAACGTGGGAATTACAATAATTAAAGTGACCAGGACGGAGATTTATTTTTTTTAGGGTACAAACTTCTCCAAAATTGCACTAAATAGTTGTAGAAAATTCCCCCCACTTACCCGAGAACATTGGGGTGTATTGAACAAAAACCAAGCTACAAAGAAACCGAAGATTTTGTTGAACTTGCCTGCTATTCGGAATCGTCCCCATAGAAAACAATGCTTTAATTTCTGTCGTGCACGACAGAAATGATAAATCACATCTTTTACATAAAGAAGCTATTCGGTATTCACTTCAGGTGTGATCTATACATTGGTAAGCATTCCATAGTGTGCATCTGAAGCGGCCTCATGTCAATCAAAGTCTGTCCCTCGCCTTAAAGTGGCAAACTTTTCAAAATAATAACCTCCACCAAATTAAAAGTTATTCGGATGTCGGCAAGGGGAGCCATGAGCTTCGCTTCAGGGGCCGGCACCAGATTCGTTTTCGGAGGGGAGGATGTTGTTGTTTTGACAAAAAAACACCACAAAAATGCGATGAGTAACGGTGATGTGGTCAGAATTATCCAGGACGGACTTCATAAGGTTAGGGCCACATATTTTCTGTAGAAGACAATCAAGTCAATGGGCAGGGCAATAACATGTACGAAGCCAAACATGACACAAAAGTCGTAGCACAACATGTAGTTATTTACCGGGTGAAAGCAGATATAGTCCGGATAGGAGCCATAGTCCGGCTCCATAGACGAAACGGAATAAGCGTGAAACTAATGTTGCGTAAAAGAGTCAACTGAATCGACTGCCCTAATGTTCACCATTAGTATGGGGCGGTGTGTGTATGGTTGAGATTTGTTGCTTTTTGTACAATTGAAATTTTGGGTCTTAAAATGTAGATAATGGTCATAGGAATCCAAATCAAATTGGTACCATTTTTTTATCCCTTCCGTTTGGCGGCCATCTGGTTTTCAAAATACTGCCTTTTTCAACAATTTTGCTATATTCGACTTCTGAGCAAACATAGAGGCTGAAATTGGTGGCAATACCAAGGTTTGTGTCAAGGAACACCCCCCAACCCTTATAACATCCAGAAAGTCGCAGTAGTTTCCTTCGGGAAGAACATCTTGAATTTCAAAATGGCCGCCATTGTAAAACATATTTGATCTCAATTTGCCACTTCTGATCAACATTGGAGGCTCAAGCTGGTGTCAAAACCCCCACCCACCCCCCCCAGTTTGGGTTGTGATGTCAGTGAATGCAAATCTTAAATTAAAAAACCCTTCACCTCTCAGCGCCATACCACCTTGAATTTCAAAATGGCCGCTATTTTGAAACACTATACTTCGCCCACATATCTGACTTTGAGCAACATGGAAGATCCAAATGGTGACAATACCCATGTTTGCGACGTCAAGGAACACATATATTACATCCAGAAAGTCGCCAATTGTTTTCTTCTGGCGGCCATCTTGAATTCAAAAATGGCTGCCATTTTTAACGTATAATTCGCTCAATATCTGGACTTCTGGCGACCCTACGAAGCCTCCATTGGTGGCAATACTCATGTTTGTGTGTTAAGGAATATATATATTACATCCAGGGAGTCGCAGAGGTCTCCTTCTGACAGCCATCCGTTAATTTCAAAATGGCAACATTTTTTTTCATATACTTGCCCGATATGG
>JAMKCH010007978.1:0-34991 GCA_023653785.1 Ophioderma brevispina
TTTACCAACCTCACTGTTGGGCCAAAGAGCTATACACAATGCGTCAATATATTGTTTGTTGCGGAGTTGTAAAACCCTACTGCGCATGGACATCGTAAACACGATCAAGTCTAGATTTGTTTGAGCTTCCTACAATATCGAAGTTGTTTAATTATTCCAAGTATAATTTTTAAAATATCAGCACAGCATAATCATAGGTTTAATGCTAGAAAACAAGTACATAAAAAATGAATTTGCGAGAAAACAAAATATACAACAGAATGGAAAATTAAAATAATTAATTGTTGAATATCGGACCTTAAATGAAAACTTCAATATAACAAATTTTAAAGATGGCGCGCCCCTGTTCGGTACCCGTCGATTAATAACTCCGTAGGAGTTAATGGTAAGAACGAAAAGGGGGATCAAATGAGGGTCGGTATTTTTTAAACCTGTCAGACTATAGATTTTAGCTTTCAATATGTGTATACGCGATTGTCTATAAGAGCTTCGCTTCGCGCTCGCTTATAAATTCTCTATAAAACACTCCCGACATGAATGAGTGATTGAAGCCGGGTGGTGAATGGCATAATCCGTTAGAAGCTTTTATTGTGTATATTGACTTATCATGGAAAACGAATGCTGTGGGAAAACCATTTCTGCCTGAAAGCCTTTTTACCTTGCTTCAAAGTTGGCCATATAAATACTTCACTCACGCGGAGATACCATTGAAGACTCGACTAGAATTTGGCGATGAATAATTTTTCAATGGGCTTTAAAATTTGCAAAAATTTACTATACCAAAACAGCTAGGCGTTGTCTTTGTTTTCGCCGCGTCTTCCTCGATAAACAAAGCAAAGATTTACCGTCGCGAATTGAAGTCTGGATTATATTGTGTGCATGATTAAAGGGATTTATTGGTATGAATCTATCGGCACATATATAATGAAATATCCCTAAATATGACGTACCAGATGGTTTGCATGGTCATTGGAGTATTCCTTGTGAAGAAAACACCATGTTCACGCTTAACTATCGAAGCAGTAGATGATTTAAGCCCGGGGGGGCAGTTGTATTCAAAGGTGTATATGATGCGTGAACATGGACTTCCGAAATGCACCCTAAACAAGTATTTCCAGCGACTAAAAAACATACCCTAAACAAGCATTTTTGTCTGTTTTGTTACCATAAACAAGTCTTTTTGTCGGTGTTTGCTACCTTAAACAAGTAATCAATGCATTGTGTTGATAATATACCCTTATTATCTGGCTTTGCTCATGTTGCTTTACTTCAAAATTACAATAATTTTGATAATTTTGATCACGCGTACATCCAATTTCAGGGTTACGAAAAAAGCACACCCTTTTTTCCATATGTTGCTGTTTTTGACACCCTAATCAATGTACGCGCGTACATCGCTTGTTGGAAAAAAGAGACCCTTTTTACGCGTTTCTTGTTCACGCATCATATCCACCTTTGAATACAAGTGGCCCCCGGGGATTTAAGGAAGCCAACGTTTGTTATTTACGCTATCGTTTTGCCACAAGCCATGTTTAGTCTTTCACACCAATTGAAAGATGATCGTTGGTAAGTCAAGTTCTGGCCTGTATGAAAGACTATCGCGTTTACTTTTAACATTGAAATTAAAAACGCAGCTTTAATTTAACGTTTTCCTTTAAAATATATAAATTTATCAAAAATGGCATACATTTGTGCCTAATTTTTATAAAATGAGCCTGGGATTCTTGAGAAATATAGTTTTTAAAATAGAATTAGGAAACTCTACATCATACAAAGAAGCGCTACTCGGTACATTGAAAAGTACGTAGATTGCTGAACCGCGCATTAGTGGGTTTCGAATACTGATCTCTATACAATGGATTGGAAACCGGGCCTTCGTAATTGAAGCACTGATGGCCATATTGGTCATCCAAAAAGAGCCCAAACAGGGGTGGTTAAAGACACATCAGGATTCATCCAAGAGATTAAATATATTTGAAAATTGCAGCAAAATCTCATAATTGGAAGGAAGTCTGTAGAATTTGCATAAGTTATTTTTAGCCAAACTGAAAAACGTAAAAGAGAAAAGGAAGGTAAAACGGCATGTCCAAAGATATGATCTCCATTCAAATACGTGTTGTAGTGTAAGTGTCAGTACGGACAGTAATGATTAAAATGTCATGATTTTGGCCGTATTAGGTTGCTTTCAGTCTTAGCACGTGTAGGGGTATGTTAGGATACTATACTTGTTACATAAATGCAAAAATCTGATGTTTGGTGATTTTTTTGATTTTCTGATTTAGCCAAATCAACTGATAGTGCCTTCAGAGCCGGTTCATGTATACAAAATCTTCCCATTGAAAAATGTGGATAAGCGACAAACAGATACGAATCAAGCCAATTCAGTGTGAGCTCATTGTTGCGCGATGGGATTGGCATGGCTTCTAAAACGTGCACCCCGGGATAAACTTCTGTTAAACAGTTGTCTATGGAATGGTATGTATCGTAGACCAAGATGCCCGCCGTTGCTCCATTATCTAATATAAAATTACTTTTGTGTAGCCAATCCCTTGTATAGAGATCAGTGGTTACAGTGCAATTAACTGCGATAAAACTATACATATTACACGACCCTTGCAAATTGTCCGCGTTTCTCATGGCTGTTAGTGTTTAGGCCAACTAAAACCTTTGTTAATCACAAATGATCACTCAAAACACCCCTCTTAACATTTGTATCAAATCACTGAGGGTTTTAAAAAAGTTTGGTTGCCAATTTAAAAATCAAGAACTTCGCTCCTATCCTTTGTTCTGGTGCTCAACGAGTTAAACAAGGATGAGGCTTGGGGCAAACTTGCACTGATATATGCGCTCTGGGATATATTTTCGTTGCTCTGTTTTAGTGGGTGGGGGGGGCTGCTTGGTCGCCATTGTAAATATACACAGGGGAATAAAATGGGAGCTTCAAGGATGCGTAGATGTTGTTTAAATTTGTAGGAATAATATTTCGCAGGAATACTCCAATGCAGGGTGGTGTATGCAGGCAAAAACTGGTTTTTGCCAGAAATGCGTTTAAACCTGTTTAAACCGGGATAATAAAGTGGTTTAAACCGGCCAAAACTAGGAAATGTCTGATGTCATCATGCAAAGCATTTTAGAGTATGTCATACTAATTTAAGTCCTCTTTAACTTTAAGATAGTCAACATGCCTTGAATTATTTTATTTTTTCAATTCAAAATACCACCAAAAGAGGACAAAACATGTGAAAATAACCGAAAAATAAAATGGAAAAGTTCACGTGGACAATTTTCAACACATGCACAAATGTTCCGCAGCTGAACTCAAATACTAGCTGTGGAATTACAATTACATATCAAGCTAAATTGTTCCCCGTGTTACCATATCGGATTTTATTATTCAAATTAGCCTTAAAAATCACTTTCTATTTCATTAATTTATTACTATTTAGTTTTGAAAATTTATTTGCCACCTACAGATACAATTTTTAAGGGTTATATGTTACTTTTCAGTGGGGGGGTTTTTGTCCCCATTTTCACATTTACACTAAGGTATCATAAGTATGTACTAGATCAAATGAATTCATTCATCTATGTAAAAAAAAGCCTTAAGTTCTAAGTTGTTTGTTAGTGTTCTTTCAAACCACTTCGGTTATGTACTTTTAATTTTATTGACTACAGAATTAATATAAAACCAATACATCAATTTTTTATTTTTAAAAGCCTTTTGGGAACAAAGTGAGCGTTTTGCCAGGTTTTTGCCAAAATAGGCGGGGGCAATAAACCGTCGCGGTTTTTAAACCGGTTTAACCTGGTTTAAAACCGGCGGTTTAAACCGGGCGGTTTTACCGGCCAACCTGCTTCCAATGGCCATGAAAACATCTGGTACGTTTTATTTCAGGATATTTCATTTATATATGTGCCGATAGTTCATTACCAAGAAATCATCTTTAACTACAACTTTTATCGAGACGTGGTGGGAAACATTACAATTTATACAATCTGCTGTCCAATTTCCAGTCAATCGCAATAGCAGCACGTTCATAAGGCTTGACAATAAGGCTCTACACAACAAAAGAAGTATTACGATATGAACGATCGACGAAAAAGTACATGTTACAGTGCCATATTTGATTGAACCGACCCACTGCCTATGACCAAGTTAGTACCATTTTTGCCTCACTTTGCCAAAACGGATGGAACGATTTTAAAGTTGTATGACATGTGTGATATGATTCCCGGGGATATTCACATGGAGGGGCGGAGGGCATGGTTTGATGATGATTGTAAAGATTTACGTGATAAACTTAAGATGCAAGCGCGTTGATCCGAAAGAACTCATATAATCTTATTTTATTCATAAGTATCGTTCTCTTAAAAAGCAGTAGTGTATAAGAAACTTCTAAATCAAAAGCATCGTTGTTTCGGGATAGCGTTTCCAGTTAAACTTGTAAGCTATTTTGTTAATTCTTAATAACAGATTAACAGCATTTTGTAATTCTAATAAGGTTATTCCCACAGAACAGATTGGGTTCAGAAAAGGTTCTCGAACACAGGATCACATTTCTTGTTCTAAAAACTATTATCGATAGATACATTCTAAATCAAAAAAACTCTTTGCTTGTTTTGTAGATTTATCTTCAGCATGATAACATTGGCGAAAATGCTCTTGTTACAAATTGGCTAGGCTGGAGTTGGCTGCGGTAATATGATCAAACTTATTCAGAATATGTATTCTTCTGTTTCTTTTTTTAAGGTTGTTATGATGTCTCGTATACGTCAAAGGTCAAGAAAAATACCTTACAAACACCAAATAAATGAGCCTTGTGCACAAGTGATCTGAATTGTATATAGTATAACAGATGTTAATGATTGTAAATGATGGTTTCAAGAATTTGGTATGTACAAAAGCATATTACATATCAAAATCTACACACAATAGTTTATACTTATTGTCCCCAAGAAGTCCACTAATGTCCACAAGAAGCGTTGCAGTACAATGATGTCCTCACAGCGAAGACTCAATAATGACAGAAGCATAAGTTCACATAAAAACGCCTCAGTAATATATTCCTAGGGGATCTTCTCAGTTCCTGAAGTAACTTGTGTCCAGCAGTTCAAGACGACAAGGTTTATAATAAGTCCCTCGCCGACACTAATAATCCACCGTAGTAATCAGTCCAAGATTTTTTTAAAAAAAAATCACCACGATTTTTTCTATCTGTACACAATTTGGAATCATATTTTGATTCCCAGCACTTTTGGCTTCAAAGACGGACAGTATAGAAGAATTACAGCGACTTCGCTCATTCGGTGGAATACAAAATCTGGCACTATGGTACTTTACAGGCCTGCTTACACATTGCAGATTAGAACTAGCTATTATTTCTAGCTACTTGTTACTAGAGAAGGGAGGCTGGCAAATCTAACCTCACACATCTCAATTATATATTTGGACTTCACAAAAGTTTCCAAGTCTAAAATAGAAATTACCACAGCATCATGCATAAACATAACCTTTGTACTAGCTGACCAATGGAAATTCACAATAAATTACTTCACTTCACATATATAACGCTAGGGGGGGGGGAAAAATCTCCCCAGATCCTACAATGTTGAGCTTAAAGCATCAACAAGTGACTCAGTTACTAAGTTTACATTTGGGGAATTCCACATTCCCTATTGTGCAATCTATCTAATCGGTGCACCTTGCACGAACAACTAGGGGAATCCCTGCTCTCTCTTTTTATCATAACCAAAGTACTTTTCCCGTGAGAAATCTTTTCTCAAATAAAATTTAGAAAATAATATTTTAATCAAAATTTTGAGGGTAATATAACACTGTTAAGTGTTCAACCAAACATACTGAATCTTTTAATACTTCAGTTGGTGTTAAGCAAGGTTGTGTCCTAAGTCCTTTGTTTTTCAATATTTATCTTAGTGACCTTCCTGATATTTTTGACGATTCATGTGATCCAGTTACACTCAACAATTCTCCATTGAGTTGCCTAATGTATGCTGATGATCTAATTATGATATCTGATAGTTCAAATGATCTTCGAAATGCACTAAACAAATTACATGCTTATTGCTCAATGTGGAAATTATGTGTTAATATTAGAAGTGGGCATCTACTTAATATTTTTTCATTTTCATATGGCAATGTTACTTTGCAAATATGTCATGAATATAGTTATCTTGGTATTCTTTTTACACCCTCAGGGTCATTCACGAAAGCTCTGAAAATATGCATGTTAAAATAGGAGTTAATCGTAAGGCTACAAATAATGCAGTCAGAGGTGAATTAGGTAGTTATCCATATCTATGCTTACACTTTTTTTTAAATATTGGTGGAAACTTAATCAGGGTTGTTTGTTTGGAAGTTCATCCCTTGTTGTCCAAGCTTTGATTGAAAATCGTTCTTTTCATTATGGTAATTTCTTCTCTTGGTCTAAGGGCATTAAATCTATTTGTAATTTAATTAACAATAATGATGTGTGGGATAAACTCAACATTCTTTCCAAATCATCAGTCAATGACTTAGTTACAACTTCTTTGAAATCAAAATATGATATGGAATGGTATTCTCATATTTCTACCAAACAAACAAACGAAACTTAGAACGTGCTGTCAATTTAAACGTTCATTTAATCAAGAGAATTATGTTCACATTCTTAATCGTATTCAAAGATCTACTTTTTGTAAATTTCGTATTAGTGCACACAATTTAATGATCGAAAAGGGTCGTTATTCTTACCCTAAAATCCCTCCTAAAAACAGGATTTGCACTATTTGTGACTTACAAGAAACAGAAAATGAATACCATTTCATAATGAAATGTAAAGCTTATACCCCTCAGCGTAAGGAGCTTTTAACTCATATTATAGTCGATTCGCGTTTATACGTTCGTCCCCCTAGAGTTTTGGACCTATTCAATTAAGTCGGAGAGGGATCAACCTAGCTCTACCGGGAAAATGAAAGAATTCAAATGCACGTGCCACACCGGATTATCTTGGAGGAAACTACAGTCATATAACTCACTCACCTGCCACTGAATACAATTTCATTCATGTATGGAAACGCACTATAGTGTATTTCAGGTCTTAACATTGCTCACAATAACATGATTAACAGAAGTCCCTGCGCCTCATTGAATTTTTCACCTCCGCAAGTTAAGAATGGTACGGGGTCACATATCAGATGAATCGAGTATAATGATGATGCTTATAACACTGATAATTTCTCTGATAATGATTATTTCTTAAAAATAATGACTGTCAGCGATTGTGACAGTTTAAAAGTAGTATCTAATTTTGTTATTTCTGCTTTTAATATTGGTTCTAATACTGTGTTATTATTTACATGTATTAGTTTCATTGATCACGTGTGCTATTGTTTCATTGATCATACCTATATGTTGGGTGAATATCAATAAATTTGGGCTTTTGGTCATACTAAACTGTAAACTTTACAAAACCTGGCCCATGAAAACACGGCCTTTGGCCCATTCGGTCTGAAATCAAAACATACTGCTTGTCATGTATTTGTCCCGCATTATTTTTGGTGGCTTTTTCCCCAGTGTCTTATTCCCATTTACAAAATGACAGCCTGCTTTCATAAGATGGATGTAACATATCAACACTAGTTAAAATACTTGACAATTGATTGATGATACAGATTAAACCCTGATTTCAACTATACCTTGGCAGATTGAAATTTTTGGGCCTGCTGAGTCGAACAAATGGAAACTGTATGTTTTCTAGAGTGTACTTGTGAGTACACATAAATTTGGTCAAACAGTAAACAATGCTCATTAAGTGAATCAGGTTTATTGGTAATACATTAATTTCTGATTGTGTTAGCTGGTAGAGATAGACTAGACTATAGCAGCTAACTATTGGTGGGTCTTTATGGCGCAAGGCTTTCCTAACATGGTTTAAGTATGCTAAATGCTTCGGCCGATGTCAGCCAAACTTGGTCAGAAAAGCCAGACTCAAGCCTCGTGTGGAGTTTTCACAGTTTCTGTCGTGTTCATCTAGAGGGAACATGTGGTCCAGTTGGACACAACGACTGACTCATGACGCAAAGTCCTGGGTTCTAGTCCCGCTGAGGCCAATGTGTGTGCACTTGGGCACGGCACTTGACCTCGCTTGTCTTTCCCCACCAAGGTGGCAAAATGGGGACAACTGGTTAAAGGAATATTGTCCATTGAGCGCCGCCAAAGGTATGTAGGTTATGCGTTATGAGTATGCCTGGGCATTTGTAAGGCAGCTGACAGTGGAAGCGGAATAAATTGTAAAGCGCTTGAACATTGTAAAAGGGCACTCTATAAAGGTTTGATATTTATTATTTTTATAATGTATCTTGCCGATTTAAAGGGGCATTTTTACGAAAATTTATAAAGTTCTTATTTAGCTGCAAATCTTAGGATTAAACACCGGCTTCATTCACAAGATAGAAGCTTCATATCCGGTGTTCACAGATTGGGTCACAAAGTCACAAAATTTTTTTCTTTTTTACCATAATTGGTTTCTCTATGAAATGTAATAAATGGCTTTTGGCCCTATCAATAATCCAATATAAGTTCTTATTGTAACTAAGCCTGCTGAAGTGAAAGTATTTTAACTGCCTCCAGTTAGATCTAACTATTCTGCTACCTTTTCAGTAGTTTACTATTCATTTATCCTCCCCGAAATCCCATTGACTTCCTAATTGAACTACCAAAAACACCCCAATGCAATTGTTTGTCCCATACATTGGTTTAGCTCGAGAATCCACAGTCACAGTGGGTATAAGAGTACAAAGCTAGAGAGCATGAGATAGCGAGCATGTAATAGTGGGATTCTCGTGAGCTACAGCTCTGAGCAGAAGTACTGCCAACAAACAAACTCATTTTTATTTTGCCAGGCCCAAGTGGTCCAATGAGCCAGGCCATAGACGCAGTGGCGGTGGCAGACCTCTTTTCTGGGGGGGGGGGCAAACGGGGGGAGGAAAAGTTGAAATCTTGGGGGGGGGGGGCAAAAGGAAATTGCTGGGAGGGCAAAATATGAAAAATTTGTAAATTTTTCACCAAATTTGGCCAAAATACGCTGATTTTTGGCCCCAAAGCACTCTGAATTTTGCCCCCAAATCCTTCATTTTCCTTTCGCAGGGTGGGGGGGGCAAATAAAAAAATAAAAAGCCCCCATGCCCCCTGGCCTCGCCACTGCATAGACGAGTACCTAAAAGGACAATTTCGCATTAGGAATTGCCCACATTTGTGAAATGAAAAAACATCACATTGATTTTAACTCAATTAGTTTAAAATTTTCTCACATTTATAGAGCAAACAGCTTTATTGTAAAAGTAAGTTTAATGTCAAAACATGCAGGAATTACTATTGTAATGCATATATGCCAGACATCAATCATAATGGTCAACCTTTATGTTGAAACAAAGTGCATTCAGTTCGGTTTTGTGGTGCATCTGGTAGTATTTTAATTAACCCTAACCCTCCTGTCGGTTCTTAGCTATATACGGACGGGATGAGGATGTGAGGGAAGAGTGGGACAAGAAAAGTGCAAATTCGGGTGGGATTACGAACACAGGGCCCTTCGGGCCCAGTCCCATGACCTGGATAAGCACGCTACGGCGGTTTTCGTGCTGGCCCTGCCAGCGATTTCGGCCATTATGAGTCTTGGTTGACTGAGTCCGCTATTTTCTGGACTTAGTGCATTTTCTCACTCAAGTTTGCTGTGAGATGTGTGAGATTTAGTGTTAGGGTTAATTAATAATAATAAGGAAAAACTGTAACATGACCTACTGCTTCCGCTACAGCTTGGTGAAGACTAGTCTCATTTCAGGCCCATATAGTGCAAGCCTGTTTACAAATGCTGAAAGTAGGGTATAAATTACTTGGAAATATGAGACTCTTTACACTCCACCAGTAACCGCTAAAACAGTGTAAAAAACTGAATTTCTTTGTGTTGTGCACAAAATCTGAACTGTGTACACTGAATGGGAAAAAATTGACGAAAAAATTGGACCCATGATCGATAATCTACCCTTAAAGTCGCGAACGAAAAGATAATATGGATGAGGAAACTAAAGGTTAGTGCAAATATCACAAACAAATCTTCAACATTACAAGCGACCATGAACCTTGTGGTATCTAATTGTTGCCATGCTTGATATATTAGACACAAGTATGGCGTGATCGACATATAGAAGTTTAAAAGTTCATTCCTTCATCCGTAACCGTTCTGTATATCAAACCTATTGGGAATATTGTTGTGTCAAGATGATGTTATTTCAGAACGTAGAGCGCGTATATTAAAGATTAATGCTTGCTATGAGCCTTGTTCACCCTTTCCAGTAATGAGTCACAATTTGCGGCGTTAGCATGTTTAGGAACATGGTTTCGCAGCTTTCGCTATGGTGTGTAGTAGACTTATAGGAGGAGAACTGCCAAAGTGCATTTTTTATTAGAGTCTGCTTTGTTTTCGCGTCACCTTCATGCGTATTGTCGAGGGTGATGGGTTGATTTCGAGGGACAGGACGTTGATACCGAAATTTAAAAAAAACGATAAGTGCAGTGTTCTGTTTATTGCGATCGTGAGGGCAGATAAACGCTTAAAATTGTGCAATTAGTTTAAAAAAATTAAGAATTTAATGATCCCAGTTTGAGTTAATCAATCATCATGGTGCCTGATTACTAACACTGCACAAAAATGACATCATGGGTGTAATTTTAACAGAGACAGAATAAAGTATGTCAGATGAGCCAGGTTAAGGAAAACTCCCACAAATAAATAAATAAAAAAAAATTATAAATGTCGACATTTCACAATGTATCAAGCGACTTTACATTATTCGGAGAGAGGAAGCGAGGGTAAAGCATCCGCGGGTTTAGGGCAAAAATAGCCCCATTTGCACGTTAGCTGCCAGGTGTTAGATTTGGCAGATATAACTTAAATAATTATAAATAATTAAATTAATAATTTTTATATTAGTCTTTGGTCTACCACTATCAATACATCTCAACCTAAACTCAGAACCTATTGCCGTTTTAAAACTGACTTTGCTTTAGAAAATTATATTCAGTTATTTAAACGCTCTACTAGACTTAATTTTACCAAATTAAGAATTAGTGCTCACACCCTTATGGTTGAGAAAGGTCGTCATTTTAAAAAAAAAAAAAAAAAAAATATTAAAAGATTAATGGTCTTGCTATTAGCCTTGTTCACCCTTTCCCAGTAATTTGAGTCAATTTGCGGGTTAGCATGTTTAGGAACATGGTTTCGCAGCTTTTCGCTATGGTGTGTAGTAGACTTTATAGGAGAGAACATGCCAAAGTGCATTTTTCATTATAGTCTGCTTTTTTATTCGCGTCACCTCATGCGTATTGTCGAGGGTATGGGTTTATTTCGGAGGGAATGCGTTAATACCGAAATTTAAAAAAAGATAAGTGAACGTGTTCTGTTATTGCGATCGGAGTGCAGATAAACGCTTAAAATTTTGTGCAATTAGTTTAAAATAAATTAAAATATAATGATCCCCGTTTGAGTTAATCATCATCATGGCTGCCCTGATTACGTACACTGCAAAAAATGACATCATGGGTGTTAATTTTAACAGAGACAGAATAAAGTATGTCAGATGAGCCAGGTTAAGGAAACTCCCACATAAAATAAATTTAAAAAAATAAATGTCGACATTTCACAATGTATCAAAGCGCTTTACATTTATTCCGGAGAGAGGAAAGCGAGGTAAAGCATCCGCGGGTTTAGGGCAAAATAGCCCCATTTGCAAGTTAGCTGCCAGGTGTTAGATTTGGCAGATATAACACTTGATAAGAACACAACTGATAAATGGCAGCTATTGCAGATGGGGCCTTCTTGCAGTAAACCCTCGACATGTTTCCCGGCATGTTTCTTTAAAGTACATCGATATATTACTGGTTCACATAAAAAAAACGGAAACCCTAAAAATGACAATCGCTGTTCGGCTGAGGGTTTGTAAAAATGTCCCAATCCACTCCACGTAAAAATTGTATTGATTTTCCTGGATAGGGATACAACCTCTCAGAATAAATAGAATCGTCGAAAACTTTTAATGACGGGACGCCAATAAAAAAATCACACTATAGTCCAGTTCGTGCAATTATTTGCACGAACCCCATGGAAAGTGTGCCAGGTCAAACAGTCCTCAGTTTTATGTTGTAGCTTGTTGTGTATTGCATTTACTATTTCGCTTTACCTACCCCTCCATATTAGTTCCAAATATGGAGGCTTAAGTTTGGTCGTTTGTTAGCATTCGGTTTTATAGTTTAGTGTAGTTTCGAATTCAATGACGATATGGTTTTGAATTCTACAGAAGTAGCTTCTTTATCGGATATTAAAAATTAGACACGTGTGAACCAATTTGAAGAAAAGTGCTTTACACTGTATAAAATATAGGCTAACACACGACATGCAGCATGCAGGTACACACAAGTCACTTTGGGCACTGAACTTCTGTCAGCCATTTTATCCATCATTTTGAATAGTTGATTTTCGGCTGCAGAAAACGATATCCTCGGCCGAGTATATGTAGTTTGGTTCAGCCCCTAAACCTTAATTTGGGCATAATAATTATACCTCAAGCATTGATACCTTGAAATATGGTTTTTCAAATTGGAGTCTTTGTTGGAAATCTACCCTGGCAACAGTCATTTTTATATAAATCAGGGGGTCGAATTTGCCTAAACGGGCCTTATCAAATTTATTTTTAATTTTTTGTGCCTGAGAGTCTAACCATGCTAACCCGTCGATGCAAATAATTACTTATTCCGTTGTAGGCTCAAAGTGAATTAGCCTTTGTGGCCTGATAAATATTTCGACATTTTCAAAAACAGAAGACATTAATTGCGAGTAGATAGTGGCTAAATGTCTTAAGCTAAATAACATTCATTCAATTTGAAATTTACTATCATTGTTTTTATTTTTAAAGCAATTGTGTATATTGTACCCTAATTGTCGGAATTCCTATGCACTGATTTCAATGCATGATAGGAAACAGACTTGAGGAAATTAACTTGTGTATAGAATCTGTCATGAATGTTTTATGTCGTTGAAAGGCCTTGTGTTAGTATCTGTCGTGGTATTATAAACCATTCAAAAATGCATTTTTATTTAACATTAATGTTGCTAGATAGTTCCCAAGGGCGAAGTCAATTGACAAAGTCAAAATTAAGAATATAAACTTAAGAGAGTGCCCCTATATAAGAGAGTCCCCTATATTCTTGTGACACCACATAGAACACAAAATATAGATGCTCTCCCCTCCTAAATTTTGATAGCTTTTGATACTTCCGCCATTATTGCTTAGCTACCTCTGTGATTGTTCTTGTTGAGACACAAAATCAGTCCATATTCCACTTGGGAGAGACATTGCTAAGTATAAAGTTAAAAAAAACACCAGACAGATTTTGCACGTCAAAAACGCGTAAACGTGTACATTGTTTTCGAGAAATTTGATACTATTATTGATGTCTTCGGAAGATAATAGTCCACAGCATCTTCAGCGACATGCGTTCGGTGGCCCACTGGTAAGGGTATTCGTCTTTGGTGCAGGCGGTCCGGTCCCCGGTTCGAGTCCCATGAGTCCCGGCGGGGCACGGGGCTATTTGCTGGGATTTAATTCTGGATTTTATTTGTATAAGAAATTGATTACAACTCGGATTCCGATCAATTTGACTTGGGCAAACGAATTATGAGAACACCCCCTTCGGAGGGGACGTTAAGCGTTATGTAATCGATAAGAGTAGGGTGGAAACCCCTGGCTGTCCCAAGTCGTCATGGATCCCTTGGAAAAAAAAAAAAAAAAAAAAACCAAATATATTGCAGCGTTAAAAAACGCCGGCCGAAAAACAAAAAATGGGTCCCTAGGAACCCCCCCCCCCTTATGCAGTTAAGTGTTAAAGTACATCGATATATTACTGGTTCACATAAAAACGGAAACCCTAAAAATGACAATCGCTGTTCGGCTGAGGGTTTGTAAAAATGTCCCAATCCACTCCACGTAAAAATTGTATTGATTTTCCTGGATAGGGATACAACCTCTCAGAATAAATAGAATCGTCGAAAACTTTTAATGACGTGACGCCAATAAAAAAATCACACTATAGTCTAGAATGGAATTATTTGCACGAACCCCATGGAAAGTGTGCCAGGTCAAACAGTCCTCAGTTTTATGTTGTAGCTTGTTGTGTATTGCATTTACTATTTCGCTTTACCTATACCCCTCCATATTAGTTCCAAATATGGCGGCTTAAGTTTGGTCGTTTGTTAGCATTCGGTTTTATAGTTTAGTGTAGTTTCGAATTCAATGACGATATGGTTTTGAATTCTACAGAAGTAGCTTCTTTATCGGATATTAAAAAAAAAAAAAAAAAAAAAAAGTCAGCCATTTTATCCATCATTTTGAATAGTTGATTTTCGGCTGCAGAAAACGATATCCTCGGCCGAGTATATGTAGTTTGGTTCAGCCCCTAAACCTTAATTTGGGCATAATAATTATACCTCAAGCATTGATACCTTGAAATATGGTTTTTCAAATTGGAGTCTTTGTTGGAAATCTATCCTGGCAACAGTCATTTTTATATAAATCAGGGAGTCGAATTTGCCTAAACGGGCCTTATCAAATTTGTTTTTAATTGTTTGTGCCTGAGAGTCTAACCATGCTAACCCGTCGATGCAAATAATTACTTATTCCGTTGTAGGCTCAAAGTGAAGCCTTTGTGGCCTGATAAATATTTCGACATTTTCAAAAACAGAAGACATTAATTGCGAGTAGATAGCTGTTAAATGTCTTAAGCTAAATAACATTCATTCAATTTGAAATTTACTATCATTTTTTGTTATTTTTAAAGCAATTTTGTATATTGTACCCTAATTGTCGGAATTCCCATGCACTGATTTGAATGCATGATAGGAAACAGACTTGAGGAAATTAACTTGTGTATAGAATCTGTCATGAATGTTTTATGTCGTTGAAAGGCCTTGATTAGAATAGTTTTAAAATGTAATGTTTCACTGTGTTAGTATCTATCGTGGTATTATAAACCATTCAAAAATGCATTTTTATTTAACATTAATGTTGCTAGATAATTCCCAAGGGCGAAGTCAATTGACAAAGTCAAAATTAAGAATATAAACTTAAGAGAGTGCCCCTATATAAGAGAGTCCCCTACATTCTTGTGACACCACATAGAACACAAAATATAGATGCTCTCCCCTCCTAAATTTTGATAGCTTTTGATACTTCCGCCATTATTGCTTAGCTATACCTCTGTGAATGTTCTTGTTGAGACACAAAATCAGTCCATATTCCACTTGGGAGAGACATTGCTAAGTATAAAGTTAAAAAAAAACACCAGACAGATTTTGCACGTCAAAAACGTGTAGGCCCTACATTGTTTTCGAGAAATTTGATACTATTCATGATGTCTTCGGAAGATAATAGTCCGCAGCATCTTCAGCGACATGCGTTCGGTGGCCCACTGGTAAGGGTATTCGTCTTTGGTGCAGGCGGTCCGGTCCCCGGTTCGAGTCCCATGAGTCCCGGCGGGGCACGGGGCTATTTGCTGGGATTTAATTCTGGATTTTATTTGTATAAGAAATTGATTACAACTCGGATTCCGATCAATTTGACTTGGGCAAACGAATTATGAGAACACCCCCTTCGGAGGGGACGTTAAGCGTTATGTAATCGATAAGAGTAGGGTGGAAACCCCTGGCTGTCCCAAGTCGTCATGGATCCCTTGGCATCATTGGAAAGCAGTGTCAGAACTTAGAAGACTAAAAGATTTACCCGGGCTAAATAATAATTTTAAAAAAAAGTTACATCGACCGTTAAACACTGGTTATACCGCCAAATTAGAGTTCAGAGGTTTTATTGTTTAAGAACAAAGTGCAAACATCTTACCAACTTTTACAGTTCCAGCCTCGCCATTGTGAATATATAATTCCACTAAGAGTAGAGTCCAGAGAATTTTTACACTTGTTGATATCATGATTTGAATTTACAGTGATGGTTCAGTTTGTAACAAAAAAACGACCACACCTTTCCTATGTGGACCAAAAGGATGTAAAATGCGCGATCCCGCGCTGTTCAGACGGTCGATCTTATGTTCAAAAAGTGTTGTACTTGTAGTAGTTCATAAGCTAGAATCCATTATTTCACAATTTTAGAAGTGATAAAATGGCGGACGAATTCCGCAAATTGTTGTCTTCTGCGCTGTTGAGAGCTGAGTAACGCAGTAGGAATGAAAAAGTAAGTAGTCCGCATCGGCTGTTGCAAGCTTCCTGCACACAAACCAAAGAAGTGGGGAACAATAATCGGATAGGTGGTTCCACTCCACAAATAGGGGAGGCATTCATGTGGAAGGTAATGGAGATGTAACTTGTTGATTTCACCATAGAGCTAGTTTATAAATCTCTACCGTCCTTTTCGGAAAAATGACTACCAACCTGAAGATCACCGTAAAAGGGTGGTAGCGTTATTTTTCTTGTGAGATCTAGGGGCAATTTCCCCCTAAAAACAAGGTAACATTCAGCTCCGTGATTTCTGAAAAGTGCAATAAAATGCAGTTAAGGGGCGTTAGGGATATACTTAAAGCGACACTGGTACATTTTCAGAAAATATGAAATTTCTTCAATTTGCTCACAAATGATAGTCTAGGCTATTGGAAGAAAAAGAATAGAGATATATTTTACACATAAAGTAACATACCTAAAAGCAGATAGGGACATAAGGGGCTAAAGACATGTAGGTAATTTGTAGGCTAACAGTCAAAGAAGGTGAAATGATTTGCTGCAACGAATTAGCTCCTTGTCAATTAAGTATCAAGTAGTATTTCTTATTGTACATCGGCTACGTCTATTGTCTGTAAGTTCCATGCCATGCGTCAGACTCTTATATTTCAATTTAATAGTAACATACGTCCAGGAACTGCTTAGAACCCGCTTACAAGTCATCGCAAGAGATTCTGAGACTTGATTTGAGTTGTTGGATCATTTACCTTTAGAATCACACAGGTGCTTTTTCGAAACCGGCTGCGAATTTCGAAATCCAAGATGGCCGACGTAGCATTTTAAAAATATAAATTTTAATTTTTGTACCTAAGAACTATGTGTTAATACCTCGTTTTAGGGGTATTGGGGGTGCTGGGAATTCATTTCTCACATCGTTGTTATCATTAGAGGTCCTTGTTACATGGAATGGATTTGGAATTCCAAGATGGCCGCCGGCTGTCATATGTTTAGTACACTTTTTGAAAGATTCATCCTAGAATTTAGTGTAAACATAGTTTGTAGAGGTTGTAGGTGCAGGAAATCCATATTTGACATCCCTTTTTTATGAGTAGAGAACAAAAGTTAGATCAGGAATTCAATGAGACCATTGATAAGTAGAGGCAAAATTCTGGTGTCTACACCAGTTTTTAGGGTCAAAAATATTCAATGACACCATTGAACAGATGATGAACATTTCATTTGCGGCAGCAATCTTAAATTTCAAAATGGCCGCCAAGAAAATGGATTATTACATACATTCGCTTTGAGCGAGTAGAAGATGATTCTGGTGTCTATACCAATGTTTACAAGGCCAAGGAATCCAAAAAGATCAAGGGTAACTTTACTGGGTTCTGTGTGGTGGTCGGCCATTGGTGATTTGGTTGAACTTAATGTCCTCCATTGGAGATAGGTAGCACCAGTATCGAAATATAGTGTCAGAATGTGACAAAAGCCATTCAATTGGTACATGTGATGTGAGATGATGGATTTGACATATTTAGAAGAGACATTTATGGCCACAACACATAGTTGGTAATGAACAATGTGGTGGTGACAGGTTGGCAGTGTCATTGGTAATGACACGTTGGTGTTGACACTTGTATTTACCAATATTATTGAAAGGCGTCTATGACGTAAGTTGACAACATCGATAGTGCACACTTATGTAGTCCGTATGTACAATAGATCTGGCATAAGTTGAGATTTTAAGTGACCATGGTTGGCTGATGGGGTCATAAGTGTCCTAAGTGAAAGTGACATAGGTGATGATATCATAATTGGCAGTGATATTGCTGGTGTCATAATGGACAGGGACATAGCCGATGGTGTCAGCGGTGGCAGTGTGTAATTAGAAGTAACATAGCTGACGGTTTCATAATTGGCGGTGTCAATAATTGGCAGGGAACTACTTGAAAGGGAAAAGAGAGGAGGCGTTCTTGTAGATGATTGCGCTGCTTGGTTTTTGGAATAATTCGCATGTCATAATGGAAATGTTATTTTTGTTGGTGTGTGACATAGTGATCATGCACATCATTAAGTGTCATCGCTGTCTTTGTTCTCTATTGAAACAGGGTGGAGAGTCCTGAGGATCTGAATCGTCGTCATCCACATCACTTGTATCAAGTCTCTCACTTCATCTGCAAGAGCTTCGGGAAGTATCGGACAATCAACCCTAGAGTGGTTCTAAAGCATCCAGATTTTTAGTGTATATCCATGTCCATCAGTTGGACGCTGGAAAGTCTACAACATACAACTGGAGTAGCTGCCAGTCTAAATATAGCAACTTGATAGTTCACTCTACGGCAGATATGTTGTCGTAATACTGCACGACATGGTGGTAACGTGGCAAGGTGAACATTGCAGCCGAGGTGCAATATACCGTCATCACAACATTTCTCCTTGATGAGAGTGTACCTGAGGCTGTCAACACTCTCTTGAATCTTGGTACGTACGCCAGACAGCGATATATGTTTCATTCTCCTACATTTTTTATTCTCTTTCACCATCACCATACTGTTTGACACTGGAACAGGAAACAAGAGACTCATCAATCTAACAGAAATGGTCTTAATCAGGAGTAAGTTGTTGGCTGTTGGCCCTACATGCCTTCACATATTGTGATACAACTAGTGCCTTCAAGGTGATAGTGAAGGTGAAACCTATCAAAGTGATGCAGAGGCATCCAAAGTTCCAACCTATCCTAGCAGACCTAGGAAGTGCATGGGAAGTCACTAAGGAATTGTTTTGCTGGTTTCGAAGAATTTCCATGTGCAATCTATGGTCGACCGAGATTCAAGAGTGTTGACACCCTCAGGTTCACTCTCATCATGGATAAATGTTGTGATGACGGTATGTTGCACCTCGGCCATGTCGTGCAGCATTACAACAACACATCCGTAGGTCTTCAGGTCTTATATTTTTAAAATGGCTACCGGCGGCCATCTTGGATTTTCGGAATTCGCAACCGGTTTCGAAAAAGCACCTGTGTGATTCTTAAAGGTAAATGGTCCAACAACTCAAATCAAGTCTCAAAATCTCTTGCGGATGAATTGTAAGCGGGGTTCTAAGCAGGTCCTGGACAAATGAATCATGCGTCAAACTCGAACTCACAACCTACAGGTTATAAGTACAACGTACACGCCCGGGCGTATACGTACGCCACACAATACTATTTTGTAATATAATACTTCGATATAGTATCGGAATAGAGCTCAGCAGTCACGCATAACCTGATCAATAGAAGACTACTTGATTGACAAAGAAGACACGCCTTTCCCTAGCCGTTTTTGTCTCGAGCATTTAGAATAATCAATTTGTCTGGAAATTTAAAAAAAAAATGCAACAGGATTTCTTTCTTCATACTATAATTTGATGATGTCCACATACACATAATAAAAGTCTACAAAAATCAACTGATGCGAGATATGGAAAATCGAATATTTTTCAAAAATGGCCACCAAAATTCTTGATCTACAGAAAAATATAAAATCAACATTATTACGCCTCTTCCACAAATGAATTAGCAGTTTCTTGAGTTTCACACAATTTAGAAATTGCTTTTGCATTTGTTTATAAAATTAGTTGATTTAGTTTTCCAAAATTGCAACAAAAAGATGGAATCTTAATTAAATGTTTATACTTTAGCATAGACCATGCATGTATATCATATATATATATCAGCATACATTTTTGGAAGGGAATATTAATTTGACCATTTGTGAACCTCTATATCCCTAACGTCCCTAGAGGGAATCTGACAATCACCGCAAAAGTGAGGTTAGCGTATTTTTTTGTGTCAGATCTAAGGAGCAATTTTTTTCCCACTACCAAGTCAGCGAGTCCGCTCCGATTTTTTGTTAGATGTGGGTTTTTTCTTGTTATATTTAAGTTGTTTCCCATCTCCCAAAATCTCTGATTGTCGCTTTAAAAAAAAATGGAGTGTGCTGGCATTGGTACACTATGTCCCTTACGTCCCTAGAGGAAAATGACTACCAACCTGACGATCAATGCAAAAAGGGAGGTAAGCGTTTTATTTTGTCTTGGTAAGATCCTAGGGACAATTTTCCCTTCCCCCTAAATACAAGCGGGGTCCGCCCCGGATTTTTGAAAAGTTGCCCGTTTTATTGATCTAATTGGTATAACACAATTAGGCCCAAGATTAGTCAAAAAGTTGTAAATGTAATAATCTTGCCCCCTAAAACACAGTCCTTGACTGTACAATACAGTGGCGTAACAGCGTTTTTTTACAGGGGGGAAAGGGGGGGGTTGGCAATACATTTTTCAGGTGAGGCAAGCAATATTAAACTTATAAGATAATTGTCTATGTAAATCACTAATTTTTCAGGGGGAAAAGGGGGGGAAATTTCCCCACAGGGGGCAGCTGCACCCCTGCCCCCTGGCTACGCCACTGTACAAATAGTATAACTCCATGTAATTTTTGCCATTATTGTGGCCATTTTAAAATCCACGATATTTCACAATTCGCCTTATTGATTTTTTCTAGACTTTACAGGACCTCATAGTAATTGCTTGTGAACAAGATCATTCTGTTGGCAAATGTGTATACTATATTGCGAAGCCCGCCTCGGGGCACAAGCAAGCTTATGCATGAGTTAAAAAAATGTATTTACTACTGTAAATAAGCTTAAATCTAAATTTCATACACATTGCAAATAGATTTTATAATACAATTATCCATGGATTGCCACAGGCGATTAAGAAGTCGGAAAAACATCTTATGCATGGTACTTCAATTTTTAATGACAAAATGTTGTTTCAGATCTGGCTTTAATAAGATAATTAATGTTTTTTTCCATGATTTTCTCAATTAAGAACCTATCAAGTGGTCCACACCTGAAAGAGTCAAAATATTTAATTTTCCACGGATAGCCGAAATGTTGACGAATAAGTATGTAGATTTGTCTACGTTATCTTTTCTACTGAAAAATTGACAGAAAGGAATGAAAAACAGAGTGTGCACAGATTGAATACGACATAATGACTAAAATATCCGATTTGGTCCTAATATTTGCTTTGGGTATAAATCATTTGTCAGGTTAAGTTTAGGATACCTCATACTTGTAACAAACTTGCAAAAATCTGTTTTTTTTACAAAAAATAATTTTCCCCATTTTCAATTTAGCAATCACTGACAGCGCCTTTAACTTTACAAACAAGAGCACCAATGGGTGCTGTAGCCTAAGCCGGTTATTAATATTGGCACAAGACACACCCTGTGGGCACAACATTTTCTATTGTTTAGATATTAATCTTGAAAATTCCCCCCACATAGCATAAGTCAGAGACATTTAGGAGTAATCACCCCAGTTTACATTTATAGTAATTCTTATTTCCCTCTCTTTAATTTAACAACATCCCAGGGGTCACAACCTTTTTCCGTGTTGGGACATTAATCGTGAAAAGTCCCCACATGAGCATAAGTAAGTGAATGTTTAGGAGTAGCACCCCCGTTTTTTCATTTAAGTATGTCTTTATTTCTTGATTTTTCCTTGTGGAGAATGTTTTAATCTTGAAATCCCCCACATGAGCATAAGTAAAAGAACGTTTAAGGAGTAGCACACCCCGGGTTTTACTTTATCGTCTTTTTTTATTTCCCTCTCGTTTTATTTGACACCACTCCGGGGGTCACAACATGTTCCATTGTGGCGATATTAATCGTGAACAGTCCACCACATGAGATAAGTAAGAGACGTTAGGAGTAGCACCCCTGGTTGGCATTTATAGTAGACAAATATAGATTGCTCATGAGGGAGATGGTGAAAAATATTTCCCCCAATGTCTTCAGACCAAGGCCTACTAAATAGTAACGTATTTAGTAGTAGGCCCCGCCAGTCCTCAAGATCAGCAAGGAATGCCCCTTTATCTGCCCACATGACCTTTCAACCCAAATCTGTGAACACACCCTATATGGGCCCTTGGTCAATTGGTTTCTTTTTGAGCATATTTGGTGATTTAGCACTTGATGGTTTTGGCACAAGCAAGGACTTTATAGATTTTCAAAGACTGCCCCTTTAATCTGGCCCGTGAACGTGACCTTTTACCCAAATCTGGGAACACCCCACAATTGGCCCTTTGTTCCACGCATTTTCTTCTGACCCAATCTACTGATTATAGCAATTATTTGTGGCCACAAAAGGAATTTATATATTTTTCAAAGAATGCCCGTTAACAACTTGGCTCATGTGACCTTTGACCCAATCTGTGAACACCCATATGGACCCGTGGGTCTCGGTTTTCTTCTACCAAGTCTAGTGATTATAACAAATGATTTGTGGCACAAGAAAGGAATTTATAGATTTTCCAAGAATGCCCCTTTAATCGGGCCCACGGATCCTTTGACCCAAATCTGTGAACACCCACATTTACCTTGGGTTCAGCAGTTCTTCTTACCAGTCTAGTGTATTTAGCAATTGATTTTGTGGCACAAGAGGATTTATAGATTTACAAAGAATGCCCCTTTTAAAATTGGCTCATGTGACCTTGGCCCAAATCTGTGAACCCCCCATATGGGCCTTAGGCCAGCGTGTTCTTCTAACCAAGTCTATTGATTATAACCATTGATTTTGTGCACAAGAAGGAATTTATAAGTTTCAAAGAAATGCCCCGTTAATCGGCCCAACTTGAGCCTTTTTGAACCCAAATCTGTGAACACCCCCCATTGGCTTTGGTTCAATGAATTATTTCCTGACCGATTTTCGCTGCTATCGGCCCAAACGTTTTGGCAACAAGACCATGGCAAGTGTGAACGACAGACAGACAGACAGACAGACAGACAGACCGTCAGACAGATAGATAGATACGAGATAGATAGATAGATAGATAGATAGATCATAGATAGATAGATAGATAGATATATAGATAGATAGATAGAGAAAGCTTTGTCATAGAATAGAGTCACACACTGTGCAAATTTGAACTTGATTGGTCTTGGTTGTCCCAACAACTTGGAAGAACAACCTCCTCCTATAGTTTAAGCGTTATCGTTTTAATTGGATTTTAAACCCTATAATAAATTGTTATGGTGGCCGTTTAAATATAACCATTATCGCCCTAAATTGCAGTTGCAATTCACACCACCCACATTTAGTGAAAGTGTACGTTCGTGCGATTTCCGTATATACTGATGGATTTTTTCCTTTCTATGCCCCCCCGATTTATGAATGAAATGGGCTCTACAAGATGAATTTTATTGAGCCCGAACAGAGTACTAGTACCCCCCCTAACAAAATAATTTAAACCGCTCGTATTGTAGGCACAGGCCACAATTTTGACCTCGTAAAGCCCCGTGTAAACCAACCATTGTC
Organism: Ophioderma brevispina; assembly: GCA_023653785.1. Classification (NCBI taxonomy): domain Eukaryota; kingdom Metazoa; phylum Echinodermata; class Ophiuroidea; order Amphilepidida; family Ophiodermatidae; genus Ophioderma; species Ophioderma brevispina. The sequence continues at coordinate 23,633 of JAMKCH010007978.1, forward strand.
GCTCACTCAACCATAGTTTTTTGCCCCGGGCGACGTCTGGTGCATCTGCATGGCTTTTCAACGCCAGAAATGACATGAGCTTCAAGCTCTTTGGTGATTAAGTTTAAGTAATATCTTAGTTTTTAGAGTAATCTTCAACTTTTTATCTTATCCCTTATTTAAACATTTTGGTGACCTATGTTATGTCACTTTACACAAATGAAATAATATATTGGGTTTTTTGGTGATGCTCAACACATAATCATTCATGCCATCTTCCTGCACTGGCCAGGGAGCTGAATTGGCGGGTTTTAAATCCCTGTTCCATACTTGGGACCTCATTAAAGTTTTTTAGGTCTATCCTTCGCCGGTAGGTAGAGGAATTTATTTTGATAGAAAAGCCGCGGGTAAATAAATACAACAATAATGTAGGGTAATAAAATATGCCTTCTAAGATTTTCTATTTTTTTGCTTAGTTCCTACTGCAAAGAATACAACCACACGTTTTCAATTGAAGTATCAGGATGAACAACACACCCAATTATTAATTACATTGGAATTTGAACACATTTGCTTTGACACTGCAAAATATTATAGTTTTTCCAAGTCAAATTCCACTATTTTCAACCAATCGTTTTATCAAAGGCAGGTTCAATGTCCTATTGTTAAATAAGGGGTTCCCAAAAGATAACGTATCCTCCCCTCTATAAATTTCCGATTACATTTTGTTGCTTAACTAACTTTCACTTAGAACTGGATGCTTCAGAAAAAAGAAAAATTCAAAGAAAAACATTGGGCTCTGCCACAACCTGTCGTTTTGCTTTTCAAAACACGTTTGGTATGGCATCAACACACCTACCCTTTTTCTAAATGATGTTTGTAGAAATAGTGGGCACTTTCCCAGTATTCAAGACAAGGTCTAAAGTCAACAAAGTAATCAATTTTACAACAACTTCATTTCCTTTCTTTATATTCATTGCGGTCCTTAAGTAAACATGAAGCTGTCAAACATGAACGCATAGGCAAACAGTTGAACAAACAAGACAAAATGCAAGACAAAACAATGAGATGAGATTTTTTATTAAGCAACGCCACTTGAAATGTGAAGCATGATCGACCACAAGCTCGGAGAACTGGCTCAACGCGGTGGAATTTCGCAGCGAGGCAGTGGAACCACTTCATCAACAGAACATCAGCAAATTGGGTAAACAGCATTGCAAACACTAAAATGATGTCATCAGTCAGATGGGGACACATTGAACTATTGTGTCTCAACCTTAATGACAAAACACTTAAGCTTATTTTGATTGTACAGGTATTTCAACATTATTACCCCCGTCTTTCTTTGCATAAAAAAAAAGAGCAATTGCAAAGAAAAATGATTATAAAGCTTACACCTCAGCTTTTATTTTCCTGCAAATATTTGTCTTATTTGTTTTGCCCAATACGCCAATGTCTTAAGTTTTATTTAACCACCCTCAGATCGCATCAATCTGGAAATGAAATCGCTGTTGTCAATTGATAATTCTTGACTTTAGACCTTTGGATACTGTAATGACACTTTTTCTGACCACATCATTTTTTGGAAAAGGAGTGGTATGTGTTTGATGCCAAAGGTGCTGTTTGAAAACAACGACTTTGTGGCAGGCCAAATGTTTGCCTCTCTTCAAAACTTTTTAAGTTTTTCCAATCATTCAGTTCTAACTATGGTTTCATAGCAACACAATGTTCCTTGAAATTTAGGGGGGACTTTCTTTTTTGGGAACCGTGTCATGTTTTATTAGCACATATCAAAGAGGCAGGTGAAATGTCCATATTGGCTAACAAAATATCCAATGAGCTCACTTATTCCCCATTATGATAATCAAATTTTACTAGGGATTTCAATTATCACATTAAACACAGTTTCCTCTTTCAACCTCCTAAACCAATATTTTAATAAACTTGTATGCCTTTGTATGGAACAAATGGTTGGTTGCCATAAAAATTTCATGGAGAGATTATGAAAACGTTTCCTTATAGCAACAAACTATTAACAAGTATTATAATATGGGCAAGTTTGTGAAAAAACATTGGAATAACCTTTCTTCCATAAAAATTTTGCCGCTAATCGGGGACAATGACTTCCCATCGCTGTTCCAAATAATTGGGCGGTAGATTTTTTCCTTGGAATGTGAAATATTGTATTGAGAATGTAAAGTTGAGCAGATCAATGACATCTTCGCTTCTTAGATTGTAGCCATTTTTCTTTATTTATACATTCAAGATTCTTCCGTCTTGCCTTCTTTAGTCTTTCTCCTCACGATGTCCAGGACTTGGTCGATGGGCGTGTTGGTAAAGAGGCTAACGACATCGTGAGAATTTAGGATGTCCGTCTCCCTCCTCAAGCCAACATTTTTGAAGTTGTTCAGCCAGATGTTTAGAGTTTTGAACGTTTTTGTTTTGTTTTTACCCCCTAACGCACCGAAATATCTCTGCCAACCACCTCGTATGTATTTTATCCGATAGTGCTATTATAATCTACGATGGTCGCGTGGGGTACCACCAGGCCTTGTGGACGTTTATAGGCGGCACTAGGGTAATGTCATAGGCCACGAGCACAATAAATATAAACGCTGGATTAAGGAGGCCACTGAAATCCGTAAGCGGGGGGACGCTATCATGAACCGCGACGAGGGTCAATATTTTCTTTCCACACATTTATTTATGAGCTGTTGGAGAAAAAATCCCCAAGGAGTGGAGAAGCACCTGGCAACTCCAGGTTGAAAAATCAACAACCAACTTTGACATCCACCAGTCGCATCTCAGTGCTGATGAAAGAACAGTCTTCCTGACACTCCACAACTCAGTAATTGACATGGATCAGTAAATATGAACTTACTTAATAATTGGAGGTTACCACGCCTTAGTGAGGTCAGGTGGTCCCCGTCCAAAGTCGGAATGTACGGGGGTTGTTGGCCACCAACTTTAACTGTGTAAAATGCCAAACACTGGTACTTATCTACCTTATGAATGTCACTGTAAGCCAATACTGACATTATTTTGTATTTTTTCTTAATTTCTTAGAGAAATAACATGTGTAGCTTACCTTTTGGCACCCATCTTACCAAATAAAATACTAAATTTTTATTTCAATGATATGGCGAAAACGTTTCGCACACCCCTAATTTTTGAATACTTTATATGACCTTCCTCGTTATGGACGTCAACTATGACGTCATATTGTTGACAACTTGATATGTTTGTAGTTTATTTGAAAAAAAGGATCATAACCAAAACCAGATGAATGTTTTGTCTCCCCCTGACTTACGAAACAAGACTAGCTGTGCTAATAGCTGGTCGGTGTTATTGAAAGATGTAATAGTGATGGTCACATCAAAAGGGGGAACTTTGCACGTGACTGATTTTTTGAATTTTGTGTTACGTTATGTAGATCATTTTGTAAGGTTTTAAAATGACACGTTAACATAATTTCTCCTTTTGTTGGTGTCTTTGACACTAACGTGACACTTTGCAAAACTCTCTGCAACACTTAATTTTCACATGGTAATAAAGTGTCAAGTTCCCATCAGAACTCAAAAGTAACATTGACAGGGCTCTACATAGCTGGAGATGGCAAGCTACTCCATGAGTCTGACTTCCAGTTTGAATGAGCCGTTTGTTTTTTAAAATGTAGGGTCGGGCCTACTTTTAGGGTCAGTCAAGGGGTTTTTTTACGCCAATATAATTTTTTTTTTTGCCTAGCTTGCAGTTCCTGGCCTGGTAAACCACAGTTGTGAACTTCCTGAGTAGTTAATAGTTTTTATGGAACCAATTTGGTTCGGAAACCTTTAACATGTGGTTTATTCCGTTAACGTGTGCCGAATTCGTAGCCCTGTAGCCCTAATACTAATTTCTTTCCATAACGCAATTTTGAGGTATCGATATAGGCGGAAAAGATCTGAAATATAACCTTTCTTTTCACACTCACATAATAGTCCAGATGAAATTACCTTCTTCCATCGCACGTGACAGTCAGAATATTGTTACCCCTATACAATACTTCGGTAAATACAATGAAATATTGCAGCCGGTAACCCGTTTTTACGTTTTTTGGTCCCAGTCCGTTCGGTCTGTTGCCAATTCGGACTCAGTCAATTTGGTCTCTCGATGGTCAATTTTTCGGTCCCCACTTCAATCGTTCATTTTGTGATATCGGTTTGCCTTTCTAACTTTCTTTCTGCTACTGTCTGTGTACACTGATATCGTCCGTCGGTTGTTTTTTTTCCCCTTTTTTTGTTTTATCACACAACTTATAGGCCTAATAAGGCCCCCTATTTTGCGAGTTCTCTCCCAATCGAGGAAAATTTTGCTTTTGAGTATGGCTATTGGGTCAAAGAAAGATTTCTGAATGAATTTTACCTGGTGGGCCTTCATCGATTTATTATCATCATTCGTGATGTTTCAGTCGATTACAATACGGGTTACAATACCATTTGCTAGCTTATGCGAGCGCGTTGAATCCCAGGGCCTTTCCACAATAGACTCGAGTAAGCACTATAGGGACTAAGCAACCGTGAAGTCACCGTCCTATTTTTGGGTGATCGATGTAACTAGTGTATCCTAATAATGTAGTATGTAGTACCAGAGAAATGGTAGTAACCAATAAATCCGGAACAGTCATTTACCAACCCCACGATTTACAGGTATGTGTTTCCAATATAAATTATTTGTTTGTCATGTTTTTTTGCTTTTTCCCCTATTTTGGATGAACCACGCGTCCGCCGTGTCCCACTGCTATTACAGTGTAAAAACAAAACGAACGCCATAAATAATCTATCTAAATTGTATATTTACATTATTGGTTCACAAAATGGCATGAACCAATATAAATAATTCTGTTTTTTTTTTTTTTGCATTCGAACACGAATTCCTACTGTTATTGGTCTCGTTCTTTCCAATAAGGCACAGTACCCAATAGGTAGATAATTAATGCTAAATTGATTTATCAAAATGGACAAATTGGTTTTTCTTTTATTATAGATTTCCATGCTTAACAATATTTAATTTAGCATAATAGTTTAATTATAATTTTGGCAAACGACTGGTAAAAATAGACTAAAACACGCCTAAAATTATCCAAATTGAGTGGGTCTACTATAATGATACTCATTGATGTTTTTACAATTATATCACAATTAAATATCTTTAGTAAGTATTATCATGATTCGTATAAATGTTTTTCCTAATGGACCGAATTACCACAACGTGGGCCGAATTGCCTTTAGACCGACCTGACGGACCGAATTGATATTTGAATCCGAAATTCGCATGGGCCGAACTGGTTTTTGGGACCGAATCGGGCAAGCCTTGAGTGTTTGCAAATAAGCCACCCATATGACGCCCAACTGACCCAATTTATGATGTCAGATCGCCTATAATTAGAACTTTAATACTCTGTTCTAAAATTCATAGTGGGTGCTTGGACATGCCGGTTTGTAATTGTTATTTGAAGACTGTGAGCTTATTCTTGTATTGTTTTATATAATAGTAAAACGATTATATTAGCCGTAACATCCTTTTTTTCTTGCCCGCGGATCACGCACGGCCCGCCACTGTAAGCTTTTCAAGAGGTAGGCTAATAGGGTGTTTCTTTGAAATTGGTCAATACGGTACAATGATCGCATAGGTAACAACTTTCATAACGGCACGGGGTCAGTCAGTCAGTCAGTTACACGGAATTGCTTCTACTGGCTGGTCTCCGCCCAGCAAAAATCGGGGGGGGGGGGCAAGAATCGGAGTGGGGAGCGGGGGGGGAACCCCCGGCCTTTGAATGTAGTAGAAAACCCCTTGGTTGGCGAGGGTTACCTAAGCTAAGCTTTCATTTACATACTTTCAGTGCCAAATTTCATTAATCCTCTCCCCAACTCTAGACTCTACGGCTATTGAATTATTCTTTTTAATTGGTGTGATAGTCCGTATTCAAGAATACATCTTAAGACGGGGGACTTTGTTTTACCCTAAAAAATACATTTTATTACTACCTTTTGGTAGTATTTTATATCAGGAATAAATAGTAAAAATCTAAGAAGCATCTCTACAATGGGAAAAGGATACTAAGGGGAATTTGTACGGTTGTAAAAAATTAAGTGTTCAATTCGTGTTAAAACTATATATACCATTTTATTCAGCTATTGCTACTAGGTAAGTTTCCTTCTATGACTTATAGTTAAGAATGCTAACCTTCAAAGTCGGTAAACGTTACAAAATTGTCCGATATTTGTTAAAACATTGTCTGAAATTTCCCAGGGCCTCACGATCAACCTGATCAAAAAGACAATGTATACTGGATCTGTGTTTGAAAGTTAAATAGGCGAATTTCAGAACTTTTAAGCTTATAACTTCCATAGGCCCAACAATACAGCCAGTTCATATTTTGCATTCCTACATGTTTAAACTAACCAAAGGTCATAACACTTGTATGTCATGTGTATACAATTATACACCTACACGAATAAGGTGACACAATTTTTAAAACCAATATCCATGGATTTGAAAAAATTGTAATCTTGAAGATATTTTGGTCCTTAAAAACTGTTGAACAACAACCGCAGAGATACGGCAACTATATCTTTTTTTTTCGTTGAAAACCAATGAATCATGATGGTGTAACTTTTTTTACCATTCCTGATCCTTTTCATAGTTTGACTCCTGTATAAACTTGCCTCCAACAGGCTTTCCTGGTTGGAGTTTTCATTTGATTTTTTATTTTGTTCCCGAATGTCAGATGGGGTTCTCAAGTTTGGTTTGGGTAGGGACGTGCCTTCACCGAGAGTCTGGCAGTAGGAACCCTACTATACAATTTTTTTTTGCCAAAAAAAGGGGACCCATAGCTCTAATACCAGAGCTGTAAATTTTGGGCAAATTTTAAACCCAAATTTGCATTTTTTCCTCAAAAGTTTGAACATTTACAAAACGCAAAGTATGAAAATTTTTGGCTTCAGATTAAGGAAATTTGACTAATTTTCCAACAATTTTAGAAATTTTTGGCTTCCGATTGAGTTAAAAATTTGACCATTTCCGCACCAAATTTGAGAGAGACAATTTTGGAAAAAAGAATGGCCCCATTGCTTTATAAAACCAAAATTGTCAAGAAAAAAGGGGGTCATTGATATACCAGAAGGCTGACAATGAGACCAATGTCTGTGGCCCGAATCCCCGTATTTCTTTGTGTTGAGAACCCCCCCCCTCCAGCGTCCCAGGGTGTCAGATACTAACACTTTTTTAAAACTTTTTGTTGCCAATTATTTAGGTTTTGGCGCCTTAGTTTCATCAACGCGGCCTACCCGTTCTAAATCACTGATTACTGTTACTGCAAAGCAATCAGTGCACTTCAGAACTTCATACAAATAATTTTTACATAGTAACTGTGCCACACTCTTGCTTTCAGTTACAAATTGAGATTTCTGACGGTTCCTAAATAGCTCCTTCTGCTACATTCTTCATTAACGGCTCTGTGTATGCTTGTTTCAATCCAGGCGCTTACTCATCGTCCCAGTTGTCCAATTAATGTCTGGTTTTCGAGTTCGGGGTTAAGGAAACATTTGACCCTTTGGACGTCTGCACTGGAATCATACTAAAAAGGATTTGACGTTTTCACCAACGCTCAAAATCCAATTAGTCACGCCGCGTAACTTGTGTACGTGTTTTTTCTGCTTGAAATGACCGCAGCAATGCAACTATGCAATTTTATGAATCAGATATTTCACCGTGGGGAGAAAAGAGAAAGGTGTAGAAGTAAAACAGTAAATGGACATATCTCATAACAGTTAGTAATATTTTCGAAACTACAGTAATTGGGGGGGGGGGGAAAAAAAACAAACCATTCTTTAACAATTAATTATATTTTCGAAAATTTTAGTTTGGAGATTAATCTTTTTAAACATGTTATTAGCTTACAGCAATCTAAGAACACAAACGCCTTCATAAGGCCTATATCCTAGCCGTTGAAATTCATGTGCGTTAAGTATGAAACTTATCTCCAAAAATCAAATGTAAATTTTTTTATTTGCACAACAATTTACCATGTCATAATATGGGACAGCTACATTAGACAACCTCATGGAGCCGTCCTATCCAGCCTTGCCCACTTGAGATTTGTGTTTTCAAGAAGCACGACTGCAACGTGAATTCTAATCCTTTCACATCTCCACAATGCATGCGATCACACAAATCTTTTTCACCTTCGCGATGCATTACCCTAGTCACTCCCCCGTTTACTATTCACGCTGTCCATGTTAATATTTTTAAAACACCGTTTCACTAAAGCAAGGGGGTCTCACGAGGCCCATTTTTGTTTTTCGGCCCGCATATTTCAGCGCTGAAATATAATTGGTTTATCTTTTTTGTATTTGTCTATCTTTTGGTTGCGCTTGACTTGACGCAAAAAATTAAAAATTAAAAAAAAATAAAATCCATCGCGTCGTTTCCTCGTCAATCCGCACGGGTCCCTATATAGGAGCCCCCCCCCGCAATAACACGTTTTTTAAATCAATATTTCGCCCCTAATTTTCCAACTTAACAATTAAATATTTTTGTTTATTTCTTAAATGTTGTTATATTTTTAGAGTCCAACCATGTGGTGAATTTCATCCAAAAATTCTTTGTCTAGAGGGCACATGTGCTCTAGTGGATAAAGCGCCCAACCCACATGCAAAAGGTTGTGGGTCCGAGCCCCGCTGTGGCCAACGTGTTGTGCCCTTGACAAGGCCTTTACTTAAAATGGGTACGGGTGTAAAAGGAGATGTGGTCCGCCCGGAGCCATAGTCCGGGCTCCATAGACGACAACGAAATGACTCGTGAGAATATAGTGTTGCGTGAAAAGTCAACTGAATTGAATGCCCTATTCTTCACCGTTGTATAGGTGGACTCATGAGTCCGGAGGAATATATCTCCTGACACACAGGTGTGGCAGGAGATATAGTCCTCCGGGCTCACAGTCCGGGAACAATGGCGAACAATAGGGTAATCGATTCAGTTGACTCTTCACGCAACATTAGTTTCACGCTTTATTCCGTTGTCGTCTATGGAGCCCGGACTATGATACCTGCCGGACTATGATTACTTTCACACCGGCATTGTTCAATATTCAGAAGGTACCAGACTCGCTGTAGAGGGTTTGTAGCGTACAACAGCAACATTAATGGCGGAGTCTGGCCCAATCACTTCGAAAGAGAGAACGAAGCCAGTGCATCTATATTATTAAAACGCAACTTTGAATGGGTAGCGCCATCGGATTGGGATTTTTTATTGCGTTTCCTCCTTTTTCCATCGTAGCACCGGCAGTCGTCGATGATATTTATCGCCGTTTTATAGGAGTGCCTGCTCTCTTGTGAAATTTAACGCAGTTGCAGAAATTCCCCAGAATTCGGCAGCCATATTGGCCGCCATCTTGGTTTGGAACATGCTAGCAGCATGGAAGTGTCATGTATGTGTTTGTAATAACTGAAAATATATATCACACTTTGTTTGGAACTTGTATCACTTTTTAAAACTGATTTATGCCTATTCTATGAATTTTATCATGTTCGGCGGCCATTTTGGACGCCATTTTGAAAACAATCAAAGTTCCCCACCCTGCACGCTGAACTCATATTCAATGAGGGCTATCACTTGGAATTACTAGGATTAGGAAAGCCTATCACTAATTCCTATGATAGATGCTCTCTTTTTCGTAGTTATCTAATTTTGTGTAAATTTCTAAGGATTTGGCAGCCATATTAGCCGCCATCTTGGATTTGGACAACGCTAGCAGCATGGAAAGGCCATGTATTTATAACCAAAAATATATATATCACAGTTTGTTTTGAACTTTGTATCACCTTTTTCAACTGATTTATGCCTGTTCGGTGATTTTATCTGTTTTGGCGGCCATTTTTTTAAAAAATCTAAGTTCCCTCCCAGCCTGAACCTTCCGGGCATTTGTTGGGTAAATCTTGACACCTTTCCCTACTACTCAAATCAGGTGAAAACATATTCTTTACAATTTTTTCGCAGAATTATTTTTGCCACTTTGCACCAAATACCCCCCCCTTAAACAAGTTCCCATGTGACTAGGGTTGCACGACCTGAGGTTCGGCTCATATTCAATTAGTATATTTTCATTTGCTTTTTATTCCATGTCCTACGATACACACCACCGTTTTTTTGAGAAATTACAATCACAAGGATGACATAATCGTAAAAATTTTTTTTCACTTCCGAGAATATCGGCAATTAGTCTAGAAACAACCATTTTTTAGCTTTTTGTATATTTAAAAAATGCTTTTTAGATTTATTTGATTTATTAAGTACGCAATTGAATTGATACAAATAGTAGTGAAACTTAGGATCAAAATCCATTTACTTTTTGAGATATGATTTTTAAAATTTGAAAACATTTGAAGTTTACTCTGTAAAAACTAAAAACAGGAAGAGTTTCCATAGGGGAAGGTGGCAGTTTCGTTGGCAATTTCTTGAACAGAAAACCAGGTGTTGACAACCTGATACATTTACAGTGTATCTAGCATTTTTGGTTTGTTTGTGACAGACAATTCAAAGCATTCGACCACGATTCAGGCATTGTACTTTAGGTATGTAGTTTAAGATATTGATCTGGCAAGTTGAAAGATTGATTAGCCAGGAATTATACATAACAATGGCAATGGCTGTTAGTGGATGACAGCATGCTTTTCAAGTTTGGTAACTGCTGACAGTAATGTCAGCATCCTTTTTCCAGAAATTGCCACTAACTGCCACCTCCCCCTCTGGACTTTTCCTTTTTTACCTAAGTAAACATCCAAATTGTTTTTCAAACTTGTGTGAAAAGTGATTTCAATATGGTCCTTTCATTATGTCTGAATCGTTTTTTCCCCATACAAATAAAGCGTCTCAGTGACGAGAAATGCCTTTTCTGTCAGCGATTGTGGGATAGGATCGCGACATTTATTTCCAATTGGCCAATGTAATGAATTACAGCCATGTAAAGCATTTTTGCTTAATTTGCATAAAGAGTTGCCGAAAGCCTAGATGAAGAATACCCTTTCCCGTTACTAACTAGCAGGGGGCCAACTATAAATCTTGCCCAGAGTGAAAATACTCTCCCCCCTTACCAGGGAGCCAAAATGTGCTATTACAATAGAATAAACGGCCCAGAGAAATTACCACTACCCTGAATACCAGGGAGCCAAATTATTTAAAGCCCAGAGTCATCCGCGGACTTTATATTCAAATGGCCTATATATTGTTTGAAAGTGATGCTACTACAAGAGATGCACGGCGATTACCTTAAATCCATATAGGAAAGCAGAAAGCATGTGCGTGATAATTAGATGGCTGAAAACTACCAGATTCACTTTCATCA
>JAMKCH010007979.1:0-60649 GCA_023653785.1 Ophioderma brevispina
CTTTTTCAGTACTGAGTTAACATTTACTATTTATTTGCCAAACAGGAGAAAGCATGTAAATGGAAAACTGAACCAGGCATGGATGGCCTAACAACAAATGGTGTGTTAATCATGAGACCAAGAGGGGGGTTCCAGGGGGATGCTAAACCTGGTGTGTGGAGGGAAGTATCAGTGTGTGGTAATATCTACTCGCTCAGGGAAACACGGTCTTCACAACAAAGGGGCAAACTGGTAAGTTCTCACATAACCTTAGAGATTGACGTATCCAACTTGATACCTACTTATTATATTAGCTGAGGGAATTGCCTGGAAACTCGCAAATGGTAACAATGTGTTACTTGAAAGTCAAGCTTTCCCCTAGAGTTAGTTAAGACATGTATTTGTGCAGGATTTGTAACTGCTTAAAATAGACACTGACTTGTGATATTATTGCTTTTAAAATGGTTACTTTCTTTATATTCATTGAGGCTACCTTTATTTGACAACATATCAGGTGTCATAAATTGGTTGTTGTGGGCTATATAAAAGTACACATTTTTACAAAGGACAAGATCCCAGGATTCTGAATATGATGCCCAAGTCTGTCTGAACTTGCTAATTTATCACCTCAAAATTTTACCCACATTTAAACAATATGCAGTGAATAAGGCTTGCACCATATCAGTTTTAGTGCTCTTATAAGATGATATCTGCTAGGAAAGTGATGGCTACCTTTCAGAACTAACAACTATGGATAATATCTATTGCTCCTCTACCAACCGTGGCTTGTTAGCTTAATTGGTAAGAGTACGCCGTGCTAGTAACACGTAGGTTGCCGGTTCGAGTCCGGTCAAGAGCACAATGTTTTTTTTTCAACACTTGCATGTGATGACCATCTCTAGGGAAAGATTAATAATATTGATATTTTTATTTGTGTTGACAGATTTGAATTCAGAAAAACAAACATTTTTTTAGATGTATGGCGACCTTTAATAGACATGTGATGGGGCCACATGGTTATGGAGATCAGTACAGGCCTCTTAAGAAACTCCAGTAAGTATTTTGGTTGGATTTGACACATTCTTAAGGGATAATGTTAGCACCTTTACATGAGTCTTCGGTTTGCAATGCAAATGGTGTGCCCGAAGGTGGGTAGTGCCCACCTCTGTCTTTGCGTTTGGGCTAGTCTCCCTAATATAATGTTGTGTGGGGGGTTCGCACTCCAACCGCACAGCAAGTCTTGTTTTGCATTCCCAGCATGTGTGAGTACCCATTTATATACTCCTGGGTGGAGCGAGGCAAGAGACGGTAAAGTGCCAAATGGCGACAGCGGGGGGCTGGGACCCACAACTTAATGCCTTATGATTGGCGAACCCTGATCCAACTGCACCACACATGTGCCCCTTGGGTTAACCGCTTGATGTATAATCACTGTCCATGTCTGGCAAGTTTGTTCGTATTATACCTGTGCAGAAGCTATTTTGAGAATTCACTCTATTTGAGATCCACCTTCCAGTTACACGATCAAAGGTTGCTGCCATGTGACCACTAAAGGTCATAGAGCGGTCAATTAGGCTTTAAAAATACCTTACATTTCAGGACATTAATCTTACACCTGTGCATGCAGCAGCAAGTGCGTGCGTAATATGTAACCTTCGTGGTCAACGTGCGTTAAAGCGAGGATAAACTTTTTTTTTTAGTTGACACATCATCAAGAGTCAAAATAAGAGGGTCAGAAACAAATAGTAATTGTGTCCAATGCATTGCCCTAACACTCCACCACTAATTTCAGTAAACTCCTAAATACCACAGTCTTTGGACAGCTAAACCACCAAATACCCTGGAGAATTTCTTGTTTCTATGTAAGATAGTGTACTACGGGAAAACACCAAATAACAAATGGTAGCAAAGAGTGGGGTATTTTGAGGTGATTTTCGAAAATGTTAGGGCTACAAGTTTTTTGCATGAACCTGGAGCCATCTGACTCAGCAGACATGTGGTCAGTCAAGATCAGTATGATCTCAGTAGGCATTATTGGTTGACATTTATTAAAATGTGCTGGACATTCTGTCATGTCAGACGGTCAACAAATTCTTACACAGTGATTGTTGTTGAGATGTTGTAAAGAATTTCCAAACACCGTGGCCCTTCATAGTTGTTTAATATTATTGAATTTGTATAATTAAAGAATTGCAAACATACAAACACCAGAGGCCCCTTATAGTGTTAAATTTAGGAATTGTAAAGGAATTGGCAAACATACAAACATTGGGGCCCTTTATAGTGTTCATAGTATGAAATTTGGTAAATCATTACACTGAGCTGATTTCCGTTAAACCAATGTTGACTTGAAACCTATGCATTTTCCTTCTTGAGAAGTGAAATGCCCCAAAATACAAATAAACACCCAGAAAAAGAAATGGACGTCCCTTCCAGTGACCCCAGGTCACAACCTGTCGGCCATTGCTCCTCCTCAGTTCCGTTTTGGCCAGATAGCTGAACGGAGTGTCCCGATCGCGGCTCCATTTACTACTAGCAAACTTGAGATTTATATATAGATATAAGACTGTCTTCTCTTGCGGAATCCGTCCTAATACTACTACCAAACTACCTTGGATATATAAGGATTATTATAGAGGTAGGCAATACTACGTCACAAGACATTAACACCTCTTGCGGAAGACCCACGATCTATGGGATGGCCGCGCAGCGACAGGTTGGAGGACAACCTGGAGAAAAACTGGAGGTTAGCCCCGGGAGGTAGCCTCGATGAGCACTGGCAAGTGCCGAGTAAAGCCACATAGACACGGCACTTTCAGCGGTGTTTAGGTCTAGTAAATTCCTAATGAATAACAAGTTGGTAAAACTCCTTCTATTTGTTTTTAAATGCGTTTTTATATGAAAAACAGATCGATTTAAAGTGAAATTTCAAGAAAATTGCACTTAAATCAGCAATTTACTTAGTCTGAGCGGTCCGATGACAAGGCATTCACAGTATCTTACCCTTATTAAGTTTTTCAGACTAGTACACGTACTAGGAGGGCCGATTGGGAGGTGCTTGTATGAGAATGCGAAAAGCTCCGTTTGTTAAATGGGTTGTTTTCATAGCGTGTGTTCTAATGATAACAAAACAAAAATCTTCGGGAAAGCAAAACGGAAAATTTAAACAACATTTACTTAGTACGAACCCACAGCTCAAGAAGTACAGAGAATGTTCAGCAATATTTCAGGCCGGATAAACAACCGAATCTTGCCAGCCCAACCCGCAACCAATTTATATGGACCATGGTTGACTTTCGTAGGACTGAAACGACCACTACAGTGGAGAACTTGGAGTTTCAGATTCACAGCCGTGTTATATTACTGTCGATTCGGAAATTTTTCAGGGGTTTTTCTGTGTCATGGCATTGTGGGATAAGGTAAAGATTGATGTCGCCAATGGTCTTCTAGTGACATATTCTCTTTATTACTGTAAGTAAATTCGGGGAAATTTGAAATACTTTGACATTCGTCGTGCATGGTGTATACAGCGCATATTGTGTACACACAATGTAAAAACACACTGGGGTTGTCCTCCACGATGGTGGCCAGTCGGCTAGGTACGTAAATAGGGATTACGTAATGGCTTTGCTAGGATTAAATAGCCTATTGCATACCCTCTATACTAAGGATAAGCACTTTGGACGGCAAAATTAACGTGGTTTTATACCTCCGACAGAGAGCTTCTTGTGTGTACCCTTTTTTACCGCCATGCGGTTCATGTGATAATGTGTGGGGGAAAAAGGTAAACAAAGGAAGCCATTGCCGCACGTGTTTGCGTGCTTTGGATGCATTGCTTTGTTGTGAGCCTTTCTGTTTCTTTGTGGTTTCTACTATCAATTAAAACAGTTTATATGGGTGAGTGTGTAATTTATTTTATATATTCTGTTGTGTATTTAATAAAAATATGTTGAACGGACTTAGAGAAAAAATTTTTAACAGTTTTGTACTCATACCGAGACGGTTTCTTAGTCCCTTCGTTTACATGTCGGGAGTCCTCCACGGCACACTTTATTTTTCTTTATCTTTTATGGACACGCGGTAATCCATTTGGCGCGCGTACCCCACTATGTCGCGCGTAAATGCGCACGTTGTCCGCCCCATCCAATCTTCGATCCCATCTCTTTGCGTTAACCACGGCAAGCTTACCGCAACGACCGGTGATTGTCATCTGCATTGGATTGTCCGACGCCCATCGGGCAGCCATAGAGCACGGGTACTCTTCCGTTACGCTGAGGGAAAGAGCGGGGGTGGTACTCGGGCTCCGGTCCGGGGATCTTCCCGGGCAGCTCCGGCTGCTCTGGGAGCTCCCAAAGGTGGAGCAGCTTCGGCTGCTTCGCAGGGTGTTTCTCGGGCGCTCTAGCGGGAGTCACCAGTTCAAGACACGCAGGTACCGGCCGATGGCTCGCCTGGTTCAGCTTTAGGGGCTGCTCCGGTGAAGGCTAGCGCGGTTCACCTGCCAATACCCAAGGGGTTGCCGCGACGGCGGTGAACATTTCCGGTGGTGGTGAGTGGGATGTGACGCCCGGTGACCGGGGTCGATTCATCGCCGCTAGTGCCGATGCCTAACGTAGTTGTAGTCCCGGTGCCTTCGGGTGCCCGACCGCGACTACGGTCGACTATCACCCACGGGTAATGCTTAGGTAGACCCAGGGTTGCTGGCTACGGTTCCCTCAGGGGCTACCGCAGGTGTCATCCACGCTCACTACGCCTCGCATGACTAGCTTGCATGTCCTGTGATGCCACCCACAGCTGCGTACCGCATACCGTGCGGGCCCACCGAGCTTGGTGTGGGTGATGGGTCCGAACAGGGTTGGCCCCCGTTGACGCCCCAGCTGACCGTCACTTTGGCTCTCATGCGGGTACACCTTCCATGGACAGGTGCGGGGTACCCTGTACCCGTCACTATGGTAGGTCCGCCTGTGGCGGGCCACCGCCGGCCTCCTGCAGAGGAAGCACCGTGGCGTCTTCCCCGGGGCTTCGTACTCGCCGCAGCAGACCTTCATGGGTTACGCTGCGCCCCGTACGTTGCCTACCCACACCAAGTCAGGGCGGGACCTGTTGGGGTGGATCAGTCCGGTATGGTTTTTCAACCGGGGCTCCCGCTTGCGGGGGGCCCCACCGGGCATGACATCCACGCCTCCACCGTTGGCTGCTCAGCCGTTGGTACCTGGTGCGGTCGGGCGTGGCCGACTACGCCGCTATCGAGCGGTGTTATCACCCCGCTGCTGCAGCGACTTGTCACCCTCATGGGGGGTGGCAGTTAAGCGGTGGCTAAAGCCTGATACCGGGCCTGGGCAGGACGGTGTACCCGTCCACTAACCCCGGCTAGCGTAACTGTACTCACCACGCCTTCTAGGCCAGAACCCACGTCGGGGTCAGGCTGGGTTCAAGCAGCGGGCTTACGGGCCCAGGGCTCGGCCAGTCAGCGCCAGTGGGCTTAGGCCCCGCGGGAGGTCTTGTGTTGCCCGGGGCCCAGGTGGCTTCACCTGACCCTCCCCTCATCCTGCTAACTAGGCTGTGTGTCTCTCAGGACTCTTACCGGCCACAGACTTCTGACGTTTCAGAAGTTCAGCGCCAGTAAGAGAGCCCGCTCGAGGAATTCTCACCCCGTCGGTGTTGATCCTCCGTACCGTCTCGCAATCAGCGCTCAGGAGAGGGGATGAGGTGGACACTCTCCCGCGTGCACTCGCCGTGCTCAGCCGGGCTGGACAAGCTCGGCTTGCCTTGCGCGCCGAGCAGGGTGCGGAAGTGGGAACATGGATCTCGGTCTCGTTACTTCCACCCAATCGTGTACAAGCGTTGACCCTTCCATCAGACGTTGGTCTACTGTGGAAGCGGTGTCCGGTGAAGTGCCGCAGAAGACGCGGGATTTTCGGTGAAGTCTTTCACAAAGTCCCTGCGGACTTCAGAGAAGGATTTTACCTCCTTTGCGGACTCCAGCCATGGACCCCCGACTTGGCGGCCAAGAACCGTCGGGTAAGGCAGGGCCCACCAACATGGGCTACTCACTTTCTGGGGAAGCTCAGTTGCGGCAGCTAGACTGGCAGTGTCTACCGGTACGCGACCGGGCCTTTCGCCCCCCATGGTACTCGCCCACGACCCGCAAGGTCCTCCTTGGGCGAGGGATTGGAGTTGCTTCTCCAGAGACTTCTGATGCCTGTATGGTCCTGGATTCGCTGGTGACTAGGCAAACAGAGGTTTCGATGGCTTTGACACGTCGCTGAGCTTCCTCCGGTGCGAGAACGCCCCTGGCTCCAAACTCCTTAGGAGGTGCTCGAAGACCAAGCCGGAAACCCGCGGAAGGAAGTTCTCTTCGGAGGACTTTTCGGGGACCTACTTGCTTGTCTTCAGCGGAACGTGTTGAGTCCGAGCAGGCACTCAAGGAGGCCCAGGCGAAGATCTCCTCGCGGAGAATCGTGGCCAAGAAGAAGAAATCAAAGAGTCCGCTCTTTTCTTCGGCGTGCCGCCAAGCCAGGCGAAAGCCGGAACGGTCAGCCACCAAAGAAGCCCGCTGCACCCGCCGCTTCTTCTCAGAAGCCCGGGGCCAGGCGACGACTCGTCCCCCTACCAAAGCAAGGGCATGGGAAGGGGAAAAGGTCTAAACCTGAGGGTGCGGCGGCCGCGGAGTCTCTCCTTCGGGAGGAGTACCTCCACCTCCGGTGGGCGGCCGCTTATCTCTTTTCGTGCGGGACTGGCCAGCCATCTCTCCCGACACATGGGTGATGAGCGTGGTGAAACGGGGTACCAAATCGAATTTAACGCGGTACCCCCTCCGACTTTCCGGCCGAGACCTACCCCGCTTCCGGGGCCGCCGAAAGGAACCAAGTTCTTCTCGGGGAGGTCTCGGCGCTCTTGGCGAAGGGCCCACCGTCTCCCCGGTCGACCCCCACTTCACGCAGGGGTTCTGTCGACCCTTCTTTCGTGACACTCAAAAGACCGGGGATTGGCACCCCATCCTGAACCCTGAAGCCGCTGAAACAAGTTTATCAAGCCCAAAAGTTTCGGATGGAAACCCTCGCGTCGGTCCTGCGCTGTCCCGTGAAGGGGAGCTGGGCGTCTTATTTGGACCTGAAGCGCTCCTAACGTCCCAGTCCACAATCCGACGTCGTGCTCAGATTCCATATCCAGGGCCAGTCGTACGATGTGGACGTGTCTCCCCTTCGGCTTTCAACCTCTCCCCAGGGTCTTCACGTTCGGCCCGGGAAGGGGCTTCCTCAGGCGGCAGGGGTCAACCTCTGCATGACTGAGACGCTAATCTACGGACCGTCGCCTTTGGCGAGTTTCTTTTTTTTTTCAACCCCCACACCCACAACACACCCACACCCCCCCAACGGGGGGGTGGGGGGGGGGTGGGGTGGGGGGGGGGGGGCGGGGGGGGGTGGGGGGGGGGGGGGGGGGGGGGGGGGGGGGGGGGGGGGGGGGGGGGGGGGGGGGGGGGGGGGGGGGGGGGGGGGGGGGGGGGGGGGTGGGCGGGGGGGGGGGGGGGGGGGGGGTGGTGGTGGGTGGGGGGGGGGGGGGGGGGGGGGGGGGGGGGGGGGGGGGGGGGGGGGGGGGGGGGGGGGGGGGGGGGGGGGGGGTGGGGGGGGGGGGGGGGGGGGGGGGTGGGGGGTGGGGGGGGGGGTGTGTGGGGGGGGGTGGGGGGGGGGGGGGGGGGGAAAAAAAAAAAAAAAAAAAAAAAAAAGATGGTCTGTCGAACAATCCAGTCGTGCAGAGGGGGCGTTATCGTCAATTTCGAGAAGGCCAGCTTGACCCCCTCCCTAGACCTGAGGGATCTGGGTGCACGGCTGCAAATGCTTCCCGGCATTGCAGAACCGTCGGCCGAGCGGGTGGAGGTTGTCACTCGAACTGCGACCTCCATAGCCAAACTCAATCAGGCCCACGCTCGAGACTGGCTACGCCTCCTCGGCATGCTGGCCAGTCTCGTCGATCTTGTCCAGTACTGTCGCCTACAAATGAGGTTGCTTCAACGGCACATCGGGCGGCAGTAAGGGCGATTGGCACCCGGGAACTCCTGTTTGATCCCCATCAACGCCGGGATCCGGAGCACCTGACATGGTGGTCATCTCGCCCCAACCTGGCTCAGGGGATTTCTTTCCCCGCGCGTCCAGTCGAAACAGTAATTCCGACGGATGCGTCGAAGTCGGGTTGGGGGGAAATTGACCCTAGATCTGAGTGTCCCGGGGACGTGGTCCCAGACACGAGGCATGCGCCCATGTCAATCGTCGCGAATTGTGGGCAGCAGAGAAGGACTCGCGCTCACTTTCACGAGACGATGGTGACAAACTCCGGTGTCTGGTCCAGAAGGGACCAATTCACAGTGGTGGCACTATGATCAACAAGCCGGGCGGACTCGGTCACGGACCCTGTGTTCTCGATGCCATGCGTATCCCCAATCCGTGGTGCTGGGACAGGGGCCATCACTTGTCCGCGGTCCACATTCCGGACGCCGTCAACTTCCTCGCCGACGATTGTCTAGCGGCAGGACGAAGGCCTCGAATGGATACTGAAACAGCAAGTAGCTTGGGCGATCTTCGAGAGATTCGAAACTCGCAGATCGACCTGTTTGCTTCTAGGCTGAGTCACCAGCTACCCTGTAATTCCCGGACTCACGACCGGGAGCGTTCGCAGTCGGCGCTCTGTCGATAGACCGGTCGGGGTACACGGCTACGCATTCCCACCGATTCGATTCTCCACCGCGATGGCTGTCGAAAATCGGGCCGGGAGGAATGAGCCGGGTATCCTCATTGCTCCCTCTGGCCGAAACACCTTTGGTTTCGGCAAGGTAGATCGTCTTGTGGCTCCGCCAAACGATACCAATCCTCGGATCTAATATCACTTCCGGATGGGGGGAACTCCAGTTATCGAAGAACAATTAGCGTTGAATGCGTGGGACATTATCAGGCAACGATGCCGAGATAGCGTGCTTTTCGCAGCGGGCTGCCTCGAGCAATCAGCCGGAGAAGGAGATCCACGATGGACGCTTACAGTAAGCGTCTTGGGCCCTACTTCCGGTGGTGTGAGCGGTTGAGAGTCTCTCCGAATCGAGCTACTGTAGCCGAGATCGCCAACCTCCTCACCGAACGCTTCGATGCGGGCCTTGAAACCAACCGTTAGAAATTATAAGGCTGCCATCCTGCTATCCCACAGAGGCGGTTTGCAGACGCGGTTCTACCATCAACGATTGATGGGACAATCCGTCCCTTCTGGAGGGATGTACAACACGTGACCTCCGGCCAGGAAGGTGGTCCCTCTGGGACCTAAATACCGTCTTAGACACTTAAAGAAACTATCAGTGATTTGCTAAATCAGCAAATCGAAAAATCATCAAAAATCAGCATTTTTGCATGTATGTAAACAAGTACAGGTAGCCTAACATACTCTGCAAATGATAAGACCAGAAGCACCTAATAAGGACAGAATAGGAGATTTTAGTCATTACTGGTCCGTTCGGACACTACTACAACACGTAATTGAATGGAGAATCGTATTTGGAACACTGCCCGTTTCTTACTTTTCTGTCAATTCACAGCTGGAAAAGGTAACTTATGAGATTCTACAGACTTATCATTCATTTGGAAGCTATTCCTGCAAATTTCAAATTTTCAAATCACTGATAGTGCTTTAACTAGGCGTCCGTGAGCACATATGAGTAAAGCCTCGCTGAGCATGTCACTCTCAAGACGGCCTTCAGGGTTTCCCCCCCCCCTTTCCACTTGCTCGGGAGGATGATGCTCTGAGTTAAAACAATCTCAATATCGGAATCGGAGTTCTCCCGGGACAGGGTTAAGCTGTTTCTAAGGCCAGACTTTCTGGCAAAGAACGAATCATCCTCCTTTAGACACTGACCATCATCCTACACCGGATCGCCAACAGTGCGTCGGTGGCGGGAGGATCGCTGTGGTGTCTGTTCGGGCCCTGAGAGTACTAACTACTATAAGCGCCAAACCCTTTCTCTCCGGGGCTCGAACGACGGGTTGTTTCTAACTCCACGCTCCCACCATGTCCCGCGTCAAAGGGCGCGCTAGCCAGATGGATTTCCGCAGTTATCACTGTTCCGGTGCGGTGGCGGGTCCCTCACGGGCCCGGGTCATTCTGTTCGTAACATTGCGGGGGGGGGGGGGGGGGGGATCCTTTGGCCTACCACCGCGGGATCTCAATCGCCGGAATTTGCCAAGCAGTGTCGTGGAGGGCTCCCACAACGTTTTCGTCGGTATACTACAGAAACGTAGAAACGCCTCAAGAAAACGTTGCGAGAGCTCTTCTGCAGAAACAACACTAAATCTACCAAAACATTCCACATACCTAAGTTGCCGACCATGACACTCGCCCGGAGTATTCCGCCTGTTAGGTGAGCATCTATGTGTTTCAACTTTTATGATGGGCATCCTTGATGTCCATCATATGTGTCTTTATGTTTTGGTGTCTCTGTCCCATCCTTTGGCTGCATCCGTTGAGCCGCGCTCTGAAACTATTATGTTCCACCTCCGACTAGTAGGAGCTAGTCTGGTGTTGATTGAAAATATTCATTCAGCGAAGGTTAATGCATATGTTTCAGTCAACATTGGTTTAAAGGAAATCAGCTCAGTGATTTAGTCAAAAACATGTTATGTTTCATAAATCATATAACTGAGGCCTGATTTCCTTTCCAATGTTGACTTCCCACTCCGTCCCTACCCCACAACATAATAGTTCGTGCGTCCGTGTGGGCTTGGGCCAAAACGGAGCTAAGGAGGAGCAATGGCCGACAGGGTGTGACCTGGGGTCACTGGAAGGGACGGTCCATTTCTTTTTAGGGGTGTTATTTGTATTTTGGGGCATTTCACTTCTCAAGAAGGAAAATGCATATGTTTCAGTCAACTTTGGAAAGGAAATCAGGCCTCAGTTATATGATTTATAAAACATAACATGTTTTTGACTAATTATGCTTGAAATCAACTGTGAGACCACACATGGACAAAATGGTATACTATCTAAGACCACACATAATCTAAGTGACAAGCACAACTTCAAGTAGATGAAACAGTACCCTATGTGAGATATATTTGTACACTTCTGGAAATCTTCCATGGTAATTACTAGTAAAACCTTCACCAGATTCAAAGCATTCCTTCAAGTTTTTCAACAATGTTAAATTGTGATTTTAGCCAGCTAAAACCACAAATTGGTCATAAAATAGTGACAACTCTGAAGATATCTGAAACTTGGAAGCAGTGTGCAAATTCCTTTGAACATTTTGTATAGCAGTTTTTGACAATTTTATCACAAATGTGATGCTTTTATATATTTAGCATTTAAAAAAAATGCTATATAAGCCAAAATTTGTGTAGCAGTTACTTCAAAATGGGTAGCATTTTGCTATGCTAAACAGGGGAATTTGCACACTGCTTGGAAGCCAAATTTGAAATGTAATGAGACTTAGAAAGAGACATATGTTAAACATGATGCCCTAATGCCCTAAGATCAATGAACACTGGACTGCAGTAATAATATGGTACCTCAGAGCTTCTTTCTGATGATGGCCTAAATATTTGTCACTCAATCTCACAGCACCTTCTAAGACACAAACTTGTTTTTTTTCTTGGCCTTATAATTATTTTTATGTGCAGCATTTTCTTAATGAGCCATTCTGTACTTTAAGATGAAGAAGGCAAACATTAGTACCAAAGTACTAAAAACAATGATTTATCACTCGGATTTCAAATTTTGTCTTTTAGAAAACAGGAAAATGTATTCCGGTTTTTGGTCAAATGGAAATTTTGGTCCCTGCCCCTTCTTCTAAAGCATAAGTACTCAAATCCATCACTATGACAGTTTTCAATAATCTTCACATATGATCACATTATATTGTGGTGGGAATTATTTTAAGATGCAAGAATATTTGACAGTGTTCTGGGGAATGACACATTTTCTGTTAATATGAGTTATCAGGATATTGGATCATTTTATATCCGATTATTCATAATGTGCCTCTACCCAGTTTTCATGTATTTGGACTGAAAGCCCCAAATTTGTACGTGTCTCAGATAAATGGCGTGTTCACACGATTACCTGAGTCATTACAGGTGTGTTTAACATTCAATGAGGTAGAATTCAGAGTATGGAGATTGCATGCAAAGACAATGCTTGGTTATAAATGTTTCTAATGGATTAGTAAATAATAGACATGATTATTGGTAATACTAATAGTTTAAAGGGGCACTTTGTGATCCACAACCTCGTCTCCTGACTTACCTAAAAAATGTTGAGATTTTTATATCATCTGAACCGTTAGCCTTAGTAATCCATGTGTACCTAATCTTACATGCAAATTTGGTTGTATCCGTAAGAAGTTCACAATTTTGTATTTTCTGTCCGTAAAAAAAGGACAAATTATAGCACAGTGGCCTATGGGACCGTGGGAAAAATCAATTGCTCATAACACAAAACCGCAAGATCGGGATCAAATCAAATTTTGTGAATAAGCTTTTCTCAAGGATATCTAGTGAACAATGAATGAAACAGAAGGTGCTGAAATCACAAAATGCACCTTTAATGTGTTTGATTTAATTTGTCATGAGAAATTTGCATTTAATCATTACTAAGCTTGTAGTAAGAGTACCTGTAGAAAGTAACTTATTTTTCATCTAAAAAAACAAATTTGGCAACCAATGAAAATAACTTTTTATCAAAATTGGTTAGCATGTTTTGGAGGAATTCAATAAAATAAAACCTAAAACTCCCGTCAGAAGTGTATATGCACATTTTAAGTGGGATTACTGATGAACTGAAGTAACCAATTACAGCATATATCATGTATTAAGAGTGATTGATAGATGACATAGGATAGGTGTAACATGTTGATCATTGAAATGAGATTAGGATTTTTCAGTCATACATATGTCTAGAATCACACAAGATGATTAAAGGGGCATTTTGTGATTCACAACCTCGTTCCCTGGCTTATCAAAAAAAAAAGTTGAGATTTTTATATCATCTGAACCGTTAGTGATACATGTGTACTTTATCTTATTTGCAATTTCAGTCATATCTGTAAGAAATTCGCAATTTTGACAGCACGGTCACCTATGGGACCATGGGAAACAAGCAATTGCTCATAACACAAGACTGTAAGATCTGAATCAACTCAAATTTTGTGAATAAGCTTTTCTCAAGGATATCTAGTGAACAATGAATAAAACAGAAGGTGCTGAAATTACAAAATGTGCCTTTGAATAAACATTGAAATTATTCTGTTATGATGCTATTGTAATACTTTACCTGGTGATCTAGGTAATTCATTATCTGTATAATGTTGAAGCATTTTTTTGTAAATTATTCTCTTCCACAGACACAGAAACATCTAGAGCAGTTACGGCAAGACATAAATGACTCCAGACCACAGTGTCCTATTGGTTTCAACACATTAGTCCTACCTAAACACAGACATCAAACAGCTAAAGTAAGTAATTAACTGACATTAATTCACTCTTATATATTGCAGCCAAACAGATAAAAGGTTAGAAAATACATGGAGGGCATTATGTTGTCTAAATGCACTCAACATACTTCATGGGTCATGCAATATATGCATCATCATCTCATAATGCATGCATTGATTTATCTAATTTTTCTCTCCCTCAACAAGTAATATGCAGTTTTTAATTGCCAAAATGTCTTCCCAGGTTCATCATTGACTAATGTGCATGGAGCATTGGTTTGGTCTATCTAAGATTTTAAGGTTTATTTCACAGAAAATAAAGACCCATGCCTAAGAATACTTTGTAAAATGTGGGCCTGTTTTTAAAAACATTTAGTTCAGGGAAAATTTATGCATTTTAGACACTTTCAGAAAATCAGAATTATGTTGAAGAATTTAAAAGAAATGTAAACCCATATTTGAGAATCTGTTTGAAAAACTAAGCTCTATGAGCAACACGTCCCTATATACCTTCAGTATCCTACTACATTTCTTTGCTAATAAGCCATATGATCAGCACATCCCTATATATCTTCATTACTCTACTGCATTTACTTCTTTGCTTATTAGACTAGATTGAATTAGTTTTACCAATTTTAGACAATGTCTTTAGTTGATCATATGTTTGTCCCTCCTTTTCTGTTCTCTGAGCAGCAATTTTTAGAAGAAAATTCCAAGCAACCCTACGCCTATCTCAAGTGTGGTCATGTACATGGATATCATCAATGGGATAGCAACTCTAATCAAGAGAAGACTGACAGGACATGTCCTATGTGTAGAGAAGTAAGTCATCTATCTGTTGTGTTTACACTATCAAACAAAGGAGGTCCATACCTAACTATCTACCCAGTGGCATAGCCAACAGGGTTCAAAGGAAAAGCAGTAGCCTCAGTAGGCAAGATAAAATTCAATCTCTCCCTTGACCGATAAAGCTGGTTATTCCACAGAAGAGAAGAATGTTAGTATCGGATATCAAGTTGCACACTGTTATTCTTTCATTCCACTCTCAATGGCATTCTCGTTCGTAATAGAATTACATTCAAAACACTGTTGTAAGTTTCAAGTCTCATAGTTGCTGGCCAAGAAGAATCAATGGACATTTTTGCATGTGCAGTCAAGTGAACATACACACACACATAACCAGACACATGCACACATCTCCGCCACCCACACACACACATCCTCACACATGTTCACACATACCGCCCCCACATGCATACCACCCACCAAGAATCGCACCTGTGCATATTAATTTGGATTCATCTCTGTATTTCTCTGTATTTGGTCTATTATCAGTTAATGAGAATTAAAGGAAACATGGTTATTTAGGTTAGACAACAAATTAGCTCTGACCATATCAATTGGTTGATTTTCATTTATTTTACTCTGCCTGTTGCAACTTTTTTTAAATTCTTTCACAAAGAAGGTAAGCATATGTAACAATCATTAACTGGTCACTGTCACTCTAGATAAAAATTAGAATCGCAGTAATAAGTTATGAATTTGCGTACCAGCACAAATCAGAGATTTGGATATTTTTCATTGATTCCAGTCTAATAATTTAAACAAGATGGCAATTTAGTATCAACTAGGTGTTGGATGTAATGTATAACACCATAAGCTTGCTTCGTGTGTGAACAAATTAAATATATGACCTCATTCTCAAAATAGATTAATTTCCAAAAATATTAAGCTCTCCAACTTTTTATGAGGGGGGTCCACACTTATACATGCATGCATGCATACATACACATATGCACACCAACACGCACATACGCACACCAACACGCACATACGCATATAAAATATGTGATTAGGGGAAGTGAAGTCCTGTCTCAAGTTGGAATGTGTTTTTTCTATTCTTAAGTTGGTATTCTGAAAGGGAGACTAACTTTAGACCCGGGTTTAAACAAGTGATAGTCTTACATGAGTGGACTTTTTCCTTCAAACTTATCCTAAAAATGTGCTGTAACAGGTAAGATAATTCCTCATGGATGGGACGGAATGGCCCTTTCATGAGGAATTTTCTCACCTGTTACATTTAACTTTCACAGTATTTTGAATGGGAAAAAAGGTCCACTCATGTAGGACTAACCCTGGTTTAAACCCGGGTCTAAAGTTAGGCTCCCATTCAGAATACCAGTCTGAGTTTTCTTAAAATAGGCAATTAACAGATGCACATAAACCTCCCATATCACAACCCCTTAAGCCAGGAAGCGTGTAATTGTAGAAATGTAGCTATTTATGTTATCAAAGGTCAACAGTGACCTTCTAGTTAAAGGCCTTTTGCATAGTGGGTGATATGTCCACCTGAATTTCTTCTTTGAAATAATAGGTGCGTGTAGAATCAGTACAGTGGCATAACCAGCTTTTTGCAGGGGGCAAAGGGGGCACATATATTTTCAGGGGGGAAAAGGGGGCACATATGTTTTCAGGGGGCAAGCATATATTAAATTTTGTTAGTACAATGTATATATTGTTTTCATTGTAAATTGTCACATGGTGGAGGCAAGATTCCCCAGAAAGGGGGGAAGCTGCCCCCTCCCCACCCTCTGGTTATGCCACTGAATCAGTATAATTAAGTGGACAGAAATACATATGGATACATTAAATTGGAATGGATTTGTTGCTAATTTGACATGTTGTTAAAACCCAGCTTAGGTGGCACTTGATACCTTGGCACTTAAATCATCCCAGCATTCTTAAATTTAAATTGGAAGAATGGAGCTTGCCAAGTTTGTTGAGACACATTTGGTCAAGGTACAGAATTTTTTAATGAAAATAATTGTCCTAAAATACCTTGAATATGTCCATAGGATATCAATTAAATTACAGCAGGTGCTAATTCCAATACAAAGGCTCCTGAGAGATTTGCTTTAATATGCATTTTCTTCACTTGTACTACTTGGAGTGCAAACTGTGTCTGTACTTGCTTGCGCAACCGTGTATACTTGAACTCATATATATGGAAGCCTCTACAAGCAACTCTCTCTCTTTCTGTTTTGCCATTTCGCAAGGAAACTCACACTGAATAATGAATGCAGTTCATGTGAACTCAGTGACAACAGAGAACTACTTTAAAGAACACAATCAATCAACTATTTAAGATTGGTATTTCAAGTTTAATGACTCATCACTAGTCATTGAGGTCTGTGAGAAAAACTCACAATACAAATGTAACCTTGGGCAACAAAATCCAAATATTAGCAATGTGCATCGAACTCTAGAGAGAGGAGACGCGATTAGGGGGGAGGGAAGGGTGGGATAAGACTATTACAACACAAAAGTCTTGCAGGGGTTCTGCACTTCAAAAGTGGGGTTTACGTTTGAATCATTGTAGCTTAAACACTGTTGCTAATTGTAAAATGATAAGAGTGGATAGGGACTGTTGCCATTTGAACTTGAACTTTATTAAGAATGTTGTGGCTTGACTTTTTTGCTGTTTTCTTGTTAAAAAAGTATTTACAATTGCTTAATTGTTTAAAGAAGAGTACCGGAATTACATATTTTAGTTGACAAAAAAGTCATGAGAGAGTGTGAGAGAAGGAGGAGGGGAGATGGGGGAGTGGATGGCAAGGAAAAAGGGGGGGAAATCAAGCAATGTAATGTCTCTTTTCAAAAAAGCAGAATGAGGAAAAAAGGGGTTGTTCAGAAGTATGTTTTTTTTTTTTTTTTTACCCAAAAATGGTTTTGGTGCATTTTTTATGTTTTGAGTTTTGTTTCTGGTTGTTTTAGTAGAAAACTAAGAAATATGTCAGCAAAGTGGCCAAAATGCTAACCCAATATTAAACTTATTAATGATATTGGGGTGATGCCAGTGTGTTCAAGGCATTTTAGGTCATAATTATGTAGTATACAAAAGGTCAAATGTGTATACATATACAAGTCATGGTTTTTTCTTAAACTTTGACCCTAAAAATCACCGAGGGACATTAGTAGACAGCAGCCCAGAAGGTTTGATCAAACGAACGAGATACCATATCTAAGCCACAGGGAAAATTCAGAAGAAAAATATAACTTTTGCAAATATGAATGTCTGCTGGAGACCCGCTGCTGCGTGTGGCCCCAGGAGAGGGGGAAAGTTTACTATGGGGTCCAATGTTGAACTCCTCTAAAGCTCATGTAATATAGCTCAATTATTCCTTAGGTAACCAGGATTAAAAAAGTCAATTGGGTTACATGCGTGTGGTGCCTCCCTTTCCAAGATATTTGGGCAAAATAGGTAAAGGTCATTCGTTATTCAAGAAGGTCACCCTTTGCAATAACCAGTTTTCTTTGTAAAAAATAATTATACAATAAATCTTTATTTTATGATACTCAGATTCCCAAATATGAAATGCTTTAGCACTTTTCGGCATCTCTTGTTGGTTATCAATGGGATGGGGTACAAAATGCCCTGTAGGACTCTAGGTGAGGGGGACATTATACCCCTCCTATTAAAAGGAACCAACCCTATGCAAAATAAAAAAGCATATTTTGAATCATATTGTTACAAATTGTTTTGATATCTTTTTACAAAGAAACTGGTATTGCCAAAGGGTGGCGCTTTCTTGAAATAAACAAATGACCTTTACCTATTTTCCCAAATATCTTGAAGGGATGCACCACCGCATGTGACCCAATTGAACTTTTTTATCCTGGTTCACCTAAGGATAATTTGACTATATTTCATTAGATTTAGAGCAGTTTCAACATTTCTTTTTTTGTGTTTTTTTTTTTTTTTTTTGACCCCCATAGTAACTTAACCCCTCTCCTGGGGCCATCACGCACAACGGGTCTCCGCAGACATTCATATTGTAAATGTTTCATTTTTCCTGAACTTTTTCCCGCATTCAATATTGGTATCTCGTACATTTGACCTCAAACCCGTCTGGGCGCCGGTCTATAGGTTGGCACATTGGGAAGTTTACTCCATATCCTTATTTCCATTTTCTTTCTTCCAAACTAGTTTTGGGCATTTTTTTAAATTTTAGCCCATAAACTTTTTAACGTTTAATTGTAGATATAAGGACTATATATTTTTCATCCAATGAAAAGATGATAATTGCATATAGGTCTTTAAGTTTACTGGAGCATTGTAACCTTTAGATCTTTAACCTTTGAACCCTTATGTACTATAGTCTGTAAGGAATTGCTGGAGGCTTGGGCAATATAAAAGGTCAGATGCCCTGTAAATGAAGAAAATAGTCCCACATCCATCACCCAAATGAGAACCCAGGCCCTAGGTGAGGACCGTTAATTAAAGGGCAGTGAATACATACAAATGTTAAAAAAAAAATTTTTTTTTTTTTTTATTTCTCTGATATTAACCCCAAGCTAAGAAATGTGCACATATGACCTAACTGGAATAGTTTGAACTGTAGAGTAGTATTATAGTCATGCCTTGCAAGGAAGACACAAGCTACGTTGAATAGCAGGCATTCATAAGGCATACTTCAACTAATTTGTGGCAGTATTGTAAGCAATTGTCCACAGGGGAAATAAATTATGAATATTTCCATTCGTTCCCATACTGCTACGATGTCTTAGTCTTACAAGATGGCAAATCGTCAGATTATGTAATAGGGGTATTTATGGTCAACAACATATTATTCACCCTTAATCTTGTCTCATACTTGTTGTACCAGGCATGATCCCATAATTCTTTATTTGATCAAAATGGCTACATTCCACCTTCGAATGTATTATAACTGTGTTATCTTCACAAGATATTCCCCTAAAAGTTGATAAATGTTTTGTGCAAGCCTCTAGCAATCACTTAGTGAGTAGGCAAATGGTAAACCTGTTGGCTTAGTCATAGTGCCATCAGCATTCGTTTTGTTACACTTGAATTCCCATACGCTTGGAGAACAGTTCCATGAATGTATTACGCACCCAGGTCATGTGTGCAGCCTTCCATGCACTCAGTCAGCACCAGTACTATAGGGTACAAGTTGTTCTAACATTAGGAATTGTATTTTGAAAGAAAGCATTATCTGAAAGATGATGAACTGCCTAGTCTAATGGGCAAGTGGGGGGGGGGCTAATTGACGTGATTCCCTAGTGAAGTTTGTAGGCCTGTATATGGGGGTCAAATCTGCGAAGAGAGTTTTCTCATGTAAAGTGTTAGCGGGCCCATGCATTGCCTTAGGCCATACAGAGGTGTGGTTGGCGTGTACGAGGCGTGCTCTTCCCCCTTAAAATTGCCTCTGACATTTAGATGAAAAGCAAGACCCATTCTGGCATTCCCTTGAAATTAATTCATCATATGTACTGAATGGCGACAATTTTTTGACTCGCTGGTTTCGGATGAGTTCATAATGTTTGAAGTGTAGACAAAGTGTTATTCTCAGATTTGACCGGAAGCAATTGATCAAAAGGTTGGCAGTTTTGATGTTCCCTTAACTGTCGTCTGATCGTCAAACTAGACAGTCTGTTCTTGGTAATTTAGACTTGCAGACAGTGAAGGATTTGAAATTAGGGCTGCAAAAAAGGCAACATGAGGGGCTAAAGTCATCTTCACATAGGTTTTGAAACTTTTAAGGCAAAACACATTTTTGTAAAAAAGATTCGTGATATTAGATTAGACACCCTGTAGAGTTCTTACTTTGCATTTGGCTGCAAGGAGAATGTCTTTAATATCAAAAAAAACAAGGTGATTTTGATTTTGTTTGTATTTCAATATAAACATAGGCCAATTTTTTATTTGCTTAATACAAAATTACAAATTGTCACAATTTTGTGCTAAAGTAAAAAAGTAAAAAATTATTTTAGAATGGGGAAAAACTCTAAAATTATTAAAATGTTAATTACGGCCGCTGAAACTCTGAAATAAAGACTGAAATAACATGCATTAGTGCTCGTTCACTGGTATCCACACTAACTCAGTCCTCTGTGGCCCAGAGGTATTTCTCACGCCTTAGAAAGACGAGAAGTCCTGGGGTCGAGACCGTGTATTTTCGTCTTAGTTTGTCTGTGTAGTAAGTTTCTCCGAGCTTCTATATCATAAAGAAATTAATTCTCTAGCTTAATTCTTTAGTGGGGATACTATGGCTTTCAATCATTGGGACAGTTTGGTATGAGAAATCTCTTTGTGCACCATTAAAGTGAAATTCACAAATGGCTTACAGCAGCTTCCCTATAAAATGGCATTGAAAACATAACCTTTACCTTCTGATATTTCTAGATGCTCTAGCAGTATTAAAGGTTACTGTACAGTGTGAGGCAATTCTGTTCACTGTCAAATATAAGCCAAAGTCTAACAAGTTGCACTACCTTTTTTGGTCACCTGTAAGGCAGGAAGGCACTCAGGGATCACCTTTGTCCACTGTTGTTCTGTTTTCTTTTGATTGATGTGTCTGTTGATGATGTTGGGTTCGTTGTGGTTATGTTTGAAAAAGGTGTTACACATTTGCCTGTCAATCTGAACCCTAGATGGATTTCAACTAAATTTGATTCATAGGTGACACATGGAATCCCTCATTTTTGATGAGGTTAACGGGTCACATTCCAAGGTCAACGATTGTTAGGTTGTAAGATGTAAAAAAATGTTAAAAATTGATCAAAATTGAAAAGTTTTAAGTTCAATTGGAAGCCAAATTGGTTTATGGATATTACACAGAAACCCTCATTTGTTGCTGAGGTTAAAGGGCCAACAAGAGATTTATGAGCCACCCAATATTGTGTCATAATAGTTGCATATCGATTAGACATCAAAGATTTCTACCTTGTATTTGGCTACAGAAAGGTCTAAAAGAGAGAAGAAAGGTTGAATTTTAACTGTTTATATTTCACTATAAAACTAGGCTGAATTTCATATTGCTCATATACAGGAAATTAGGAATTTCAAATTTTTGTTCCAAAGTAATAAACATTTCTAAGCGTAATCCTTTCAAATGGGAATTTTGATGGAAAGCTTTACACCCGGGCAAAAATCAGTACTTTTGATTTTTTTAGGACACCGGCTTATGTGAAATCTCTCGTTGCACTTTCATATAGTCACAGATCAGGTCAAAGGTCAGTGTGAGGTCAGTTGAGATCCCTGGTCATGGGAGTGGTTCGAGGACCAACCGAATTCTGACTTTTCTCTTTCCCTTCTTACCTTATTCCTTCACTCCCCTCCGGGAAGCAGATAGGCATAGGGTTAATGTACACGACCCCTTCACTGTAGACCCAGTCTTATACTGTTTTTAACATTATCTGCCGATCTTCAGGATATATAGCTAGCAATGTAGACCATAATTCCATGGGCATCCATTGTTGTGGTTATTATGCTATATGTGGTCTTCATTTGCCAGAGACACAACAAACTCCGTCTCTCTCTCCTCTCTCTCTCTCTGCCTCTCTCTCTCTCTCTCTCCTCTCCATACAATACAACATCATAAAGCTTGTTCTATTTGCAGGTGGGTGCTATTAAAAGCCAGCTGAAGATTGATCACATGTAGCATTCATAGCATGGCAACATGTGATTCTCATTTTAATTGCATTTTGGAGTTCGTTTGATTTACAAAAGTGGCAAAATTTGCATTTTTTGTATTTATTCATAAATATGCACATTTATAATACATCCTATTGAGAACTATTGTGTCCTGTTGCATTTCTTCTGTAAACTTATAATACCAATTTGGTTCTGCAAAACAATAGAAACTGAGTAAAATGTACTGTCATGATGTGTCATTCCATCCATGTTGAAACATCAGGGAGATCCCAAATGTGTTATATCAGGGTGTTACGAAAGTGATACTAATTTTGGTCCACCAGTGACCTGGTAAAGTTACTCTTACCCACTAGAGACTGCCAGTGGTCACACTTTCGCACCAGGCCCTGTAACTTCCTGGTCACACTTGCCCATCAGAGACATTTCACTGGTCACCCTTGCCCCATAAATGGCGAGTGGGAACCTCTGGTAGAGAATTCAATCTGTAGGGTCAAGGTCATGTGTGAACTGTTTTTTTCATATTTTTCTGTGCTATCTAAATCTTACATACCTTCAAACAAGTTCATGCTCTGCTTACTCTTGTATACACCGATTAGCTTTAAACTCAGTCAAAAGACTCACTGGCCCAAGACTGCCTGATAAACACAGATGACCTTAATAATGACCTCTTGCATGCCTTTGAGACCCCCCCCATTAGGGTATATTTTCCTCCCATGGGACATGCAAGTTTTAAATTTGCAGTATTTTTATAGGTTAAAGATAGCACACTATATCTAATGTTAACTTTGTACAGATTCCAGTGAAATAAACCTGCTTACATGTTGTTTTTTTTCAGATTGGTCCATATGAGGCACTTATTATGGGGAATGAGGCAAGTTGCCGATGTGGATTCCAGCTCAACCACCAAGTCATGGCCCTTTTGCCCCGTTTGGGCATGTATGCTCTAAAACAACAGAGTAAGTAGATGCAGAACCTATTTCAATGATACCTCTTACAACAAGTCCCATGTACTGTATGTTTAAAATCATGGATTAAAGGTGCAAGGGGAGATTTTGAGGCACCCAGAAATTGTGTCATAAAGTAATTTAATATAGAATAGACCCTCAATAGATCTCCTACCTGTATTGGCTACAGAACTGTCTTAAAAAGAGAAATGAGGTGATTTTACTTGCTTATATTTCAAATTAAACTTAGGGCTGAATTTTCGTATTTGCTTCCTATACGAATTAGAAATTTCAAAATTTTTGTACCAAGAACATTTCTCAGCTAATCCTTTCAGATGGGGATATGTTTTATGAAAGCTTTACATCATGCAAAAATCAGAATTTTTCATTTCAAAGTTTTTAGGACAACCTGTTATTTGAAATCTCTCGTTGCAACCTTTAAGTAACCTACAAGAAGCAGTATTTCACTGTATAAACCCACCCTAGGGCTTAACGAGAAGGTGTTTTGAATCAATCCATAATGCAATTTGCAACATGCCTATTTTGTACTGCATACAAAACATGTGTCAGTACTTAGGATAAAAGTAATAAGACATTTCATATCATGCAATACCATTAAAAAGACGAGCACTATCAGTGATTGCTAAATCAAAAATCGAAAAAATCGACAAAATCAGATTTTTGCATGTCTGTAACAAGTATATGTATCCTAACAACCCTGCAAATGATTTAAACATTGGGGAAACCCAAAAGCAACCTAACAAGACAAACGATGTTTTTACTACCACTAATTGTCAATGAGATTCGATCTTTGAAAACTGAACGCCGTTTTCTATTCGTTTTCCCGGTCAATTCTTTCTCTTCAGGTGTGGAAAAGGTACATTGAGAATTCGATTCTTCTAACAGGCTTATAATCTTCACTTTAAAGCTATTCCTGCAATTTCCAATATTTTTGGACTTCTTTCACCGGATAATCACTGAAGTGTCTTCAAGTACTAATGCTTTGGGGGGGCTAAATTGAGTGTAAAAGTCATGGTTTTATGTGTAGGAATAGTGCTTTTGTGGGCTAAATTGGAGTGTAAAAGTCAGGGTTGTTATGTGGTAAGAATAGGCTTTTGTGGGCTTATTGAGTGTAAAAGTCAGGGGTTTATGTGTAGGAATAGGCTTTGGTGGGCTAAATTGAGTGTCAATCAGGGTTTTATGTGTAGGAATATGCTTTGTGGGCTAAATTGAGTGTAAAAGTCAGGGTTTTTTATGTTAGGAATAGGCTTTGTGGGCTAAATTGAGTGTAAAGTCCGGGTTTTTATGTGTAGGCAATAGGCTTTGTTGCTAAGTGAGTGTAAAAGTCAGGGTTTTTATGTGTAGGAATAGGCTTTGTGGGCTAAATTGATTGTAAAAAAGTCAGGGTTTTTTATATATAATATTTAACATTAAAACAAATGTAGAGTATAAAAGCTCAGTTTTGTTATGGTATGAATAAGGCTTTGTTGGCTAAATTGAGTGCTAAAGTCAGGGTTTTTATGTGTAGAATCGGCTTTGTGGGCTAAAAAATTGATTGTAAAAGTCAGGGTTTTTATGTGTAGGAATGGCTTTGTGGTCTAAATTGAAAAAAAGTGTAAAAGTCACCAGCAGGGTTTTTATGTGTAGGACTGTGCTTTGTGGGCTAAATTGAGTGTACAAGTCAGGTTTTAATGTGTCGGAATAGGCTTGTTGGCTAAAATGAGTGTACAGTCAGGGTTTTTATGTGTAGGAATAGGCTTTGTGGGCTAAATGAGTGTAAAAGTCAGGTTTTTTATGTGTAGGAATAGGCTTTGTGGCTAAATTGAGTTTACAAGTCAGGGGGTTTTTTGTGTGGAATAGGGCTTTGTTGGGCTACTTGAATGTAAAAGTCAGGTTTTTTATGTGTAGGAATAGGCTTTGTGGTCTAAATTGAGTGTAAAGTCGGGTTTTTATGTGTAGGAATAGGCTTTGTGGGCTAAATTGAATGTAAAAGGCAGGGTTTTTATGTGTAGGAATAGGCTTTGGTGGCTAATTGAGTGTAAAGTCGGGTTTTTATGTGTAGGAATAGGCTTTGTGGCTAAATTGAGTGTAAAATTCAGGGTTTTTATGTGTAGGAATAGCTTTGTGGGCTAAATTGAGTGTAAAAGTCAGGGTTTTTATGTGTAGGATTAGGCCTTTGTGGCTAAATTGCGTAGTAACATCATGGTTTTTATGGTGTATAATAGGCTTTTGTGGGCTAAATTGAGTGTAAAATTCAGGGTTTTATGTTGTAGGATTCGCTTGTGGGCTAAATTGAGTTAAAAGTCAGGGTTTTTATTGTCGGAATAGGCTTTGTGGCTAAATGAGTGTAAAAGTCCAGGGTTTTTATGTGTATGAATAGCTTTTTGTGAATCACCTGACCTAATTGAGGTGAAATTTCCCCAAACTAGTGCATTGTGTGAGGTGGGCATTTGTTTGGTTTTAGTTGTATTTTTCTTTTGTTTACATATCAAATGTTCCATGTGTGGACTCCATCAGTGAAGTGTAGCAATTGGACTCTCGAGCTTATGACATAGTGGGTGGAAAGATTTGCATAGAAATGTTTTGGAAAGTGTAGATAAGATACATACTTATATAATGTTGTTGATGGAGGTTTATCCGACGCATAGTAGTATCAAAACAAAATTTCTTCGAAAATTAAACATAATTACGACCTTTACCTTCAGGTTTATGCTGGTGCAGATTCATATAAACTAAGCCGCACTTTTGCAAGCAAGAAGCAAGATGTGAAAGTTAGGCATTGTCCTCGTATGCAGCTGCACCCACATAACTTGAAATCTTAAAGGTCACCACACATGTGTGTGCATGTGGGAAAGTATTTAAAGTAGCGGTCAAAAAATGTGTAGTAATATGTCAGTCATGAGTCTTTTAACCAAGAAACATTTTTCAGCTTGAAAATGCAGCAGGGATATCATAGTGCATTGTAAATTTATAATCTCCTTTTGTTTCAAATGCGTATGAAGCAGCAGCTAAATTCAATGAAATTGAAATACTGGCTCCATCTCATTTGTTTTGTGCACGTTTCGATCATGTTTGCGTCCAGTTTGCTGTCTAGTCTTCCTCAAACAACTGATGACGCTGCGACTTGATATTTATAAACAATCAAGGCCTATGGTTGAAATTTGAAGAACACGCATCATTAAACCAATGCGAAGATGCTGGAATTCTCCTCACTTATACTATACTCATTGCATAGAATTACTGGTATATGCATTTGGGTGCTCTGGATCTTGTGGTTGAGAGAGTCATGTAAAGCCTGTTGGTCTGTGTATCAGACAAGTCATATCTGAGCCATAAATGTTGCAGACCTTATCAACAAGAGTAGGGAAGTAAGTCCATGATTCGAGGTCTGTTACCTGCTTTAATCACTCTAGGTATCAGGGCCTTTTAACCCCAGCACTAGGGAAACATATAGGTGTGACCTTAATCCACATGCGCATGCTGAGGCTTTGTCCTGCAGTATATTGAAATGGCTGATAATGATGATGATAATTAATCAGTACTGAATGACTCAGGGTTGATTCTTCTTCTTTTTTTTTGTCGCCAAAATTTACATAATTTTATTAATTTTATGTCCCTGATTGGGTAATGTCGCCCAAACTGATCGCACCCGTCACATAACACCATTCTCTTTTTGTTTGCACATGTTATGAAACTTTGATGGTTATATGTTAACAGTGGTGTTCTTGTCTTTTAATTTGACTGAATTCATGGGTTTGAAACAAGTTGAGACTTAAGAAGTATAGACCAATATCTTCTTTTATTAGTAGGTACTGGTCCAAAGTTCCTCTACCCATGGTACCCATGCTTCCAGCTGCCTGTCCCCTTTTGTTCCACAACCCTTTAGCTGGAGACCAAGGATTTATCAACTCATTTTCAATAATGCCATCGATTATCACCTACCAGCTAGGGCCCCAACGGTTCATTAACAGCAGAATCATAGTGGACCCTTCAGGCAACAACGAAGAAAACCAACAGATTTCATCTTGTGCAATTATGCTGATTGTTTTATTCTGGCATTCTAGGTGGTCTTCAATTTGCCCAGAGAACCACACCCATAACACTCGCTCTCTCTCTATCTCTCTCTCTCTCCCTCTCTCTCTCTCTCTCTCCTCCTCTTCCATCATCACCACACTCATAAAGCTTGTTTCTCTGGATGCAGGTGGTGCTATTTAAAAGCCAGCTGAAGATTGATCACATGTAGCTCAAAGCATTGCAACATGTATTCTCATTTTAAGGCATTTTTGGATTTCGTTTGATTTACAAAAGTGGCAAAAAATTTGCATTTTGTATTTATTCATTAAATATGCCACATTTATTAATAAAATAATAGTGAGATAGGGGGCATGTTGCATTTTTCTGTACTTATAATAAACCATTGGGGTTTCTGCAAAAGCAATAGAAACCTGAAGGTAAAATGTAATATGGCAATGATGTGTCATTACAACCATGTTTGAAAAAACCATCAGGGAATCCCAAATGTGGGTTTAATAGAGGGGGTGGGGTGTACGAAATTGATACGAAATTTTCGGTCCACCAGTTAGGACCCATGGTAAATAGTTACTCTTACCCAATAGAGGACATGCCAGTGGGTTACAATTTCCACCAGAGGGAATGAACTCTGGTCACCACTTGCCCATCCCAAAAGAGGACATTGTCCACTGGTCTCACACTTGGCCCACCAGAGATCATGGCCAGTGGAACATCTGGATGAGAGATGGCAGATCTGTAGTCAAAGGTCAGTGTGAAAACTGTTTTTTTCATATTTTTTCTGTCGCTATCTAAAATCTACATTTAACCTTCAACAAGTTCATGCTCTTGCTTACTCTTGTATACAACCGATTAGCTTTAAACTCAGTCAAAAGAATCACGCCCATAAGACTTGCCTAGGGTATGTACACAGATGGACCTTTAAGACCTCTGCATGGACCTTTGACACATTAGGTATATTTCCCTCCCAGGGGATCCTGCAAGTGTAATTTGCAGTATTTTTATAGGTTAAAGATAGCACTACTATCATCTAATGTTAACTTTGTACATCAGTGAAATAAAAAACCTTGCTCTTAAACATGTTGGTTTCAGATGGTTCCATTATGAGGGCACGTTTATGGGAAATGAGGGCACGTTTCTATGTGGATTCAAAGCTCCACAAAGTCATTCGCCTTTTGCCCCGTGTTGGTGGCCAGGATTGCTCAGAAAAGACAACAAAGTAAGTAGATGCAAAACCTATTTCATACCCTCTCTTACAGCAAAGGTCCCATTGTAAATGTATGTAAAATAAATGGAATTGAAAGGGGAAACGAGACGATTTTGAGGAACACAAGATATTGTGTAAGTAAATAGTAATGTATATAGAAAGAGGACACTCAATAAGATCTCCTACACCTGTTTTGGCTCCAAGAAATGTCTTAAAAGAGAGAAAGAGGGTGATGATTGTGACTGGCTTATTTTTTTTATATTCAATATAAAACTTAGGTGAAATTTTGTATTTGCCTCCTATACGAAATTAGAAAATTCAAACAAAATTGTTTGTACCAACAGAAAGAAGAAACATTTCTCACTTCTTACCTTTGTCAGATGGGGCTATTTGGTGTGGAAAGTTTACATCAGGGCAAAAATCAGAATTTTCCCCATTTTTAGGGACACCTGTATTTGAAATCTCTCGTTGCAACCTTTAAGTAAACCTAGCAAGGAAAAGGCAGGGTTATTTCACGGGTTTTTAACCCCCAACCCTGGGCGTAACGAGAAGGTGTTTTTGAATAATCCCATAATGCATTGCAACATGCCTATTTTGTTGACTGCACAAAAAAATGGTAATACTTAGGGATTTAACTCAAGATAAGACATTCATGATTCTGCAAAAAATTACCTTCTTAAAGGCCACTATCACGTGATTGCTAACAAAAATACAGAAAATCGGAAAAAAAAAAAAAAAAAAAAAAACATCATCAAAAATCAGATTTTTGCATGTCGTAACAAGTATAGCGTATCATAAACATTACCCTGCAAATGATTGACCAGAAGCAACAAGAAAAAAGGGAAAAAAAAAAGACGAGGGGGGGCGCCTACGTTTTATAACTACCATAAGGAATGAGATTCGTATCTTTGATGAAACTGCCGGGTTCTTGTTTCGGTTCACTTTCTTCAGTTGGAGAAAAAGGTAAAATATGAGAAAATTCTACAGGCTTTATTCTTCACTTTAAGCTATTTCTGAAAAATTTACCAATATTGGACTCTTTAGGATAAATCACTGATCGTGTCTTCAAGTTACTCTAATGCGTGTGGACTAAATTGAGTGGAAAAGTCAGGGTTTTTATGTGTAGGCATCGGCTTTTGGGGGGCTAAATTGGTGATATTGTAAAAGTGCAGGGTTTGTATGTGTAGGAATAGGCTTTGTGGGCTAAATGGATTTGTAAGAAGTCAGGGGTTTGATGTGTAGGAATAAGCTTTGTGGGCTAAATTGAGTGTAAAAGTCAGGGTTTTTATGTGTAGGAATAGGCTTTGTGCGGCGCCCACTAAATTAGTGTAAAAAGTCAGGGTTTTTATGGGTAGGAATAGGCTTTGTGGCTAAATTGGTGTAAAAGTCGGGTTTTTTTATGTGTAGGACTTAGGCCTTTGTGGGCTACTAAATTGAGTGTAATAAAAAGTTCATGGGTTTATGGTAGGAATAGGCGTTGGGGGCTAAACCAAATTGACGTGTAAAAAGTCAGGGTTTTATGTGTAGAATAGGCTTGGTGGGCTAAATGTGAGTGTAAAGTTCAGGGTTTTTATGTGTAGGGAAAGGCTTTGTCGGGCTTAAATTTGAGTGTTGTAAAAGTCAGGGTTTTTTTATGTGTAGGAATAGGCTTTGTGGGCTAAATGAGTTGTAAAAGGTTCAGGGTAGGGTTTGTTATGTGAGATAGGGCTTTGTGGCTTAAATTGAGTGTAAAAGTCAGGGTTTTTATGTGTAGGGGAATGGCTTTGTGTGGGGTAAATTGGAGTGTAAAGTCCAGGGTTGGTTTTTATGTGTAGGGAAAGGCTTTGGTGGCTTAAATTGAGTGTAAAGCAGGGTTTTTAGTGTAGGAAATAGGCTTTTGGGCTAAACTTGGTGTAAAAGTCAGGGTTTATGGTAGGAATAGGGCTTTGTGGGCTAAATTGAGTGTAAAAGTCAGGGTTTTGATGTGTAGGAATAGGCTTTGGGTTTTTTCGAGGGCTAAAATTGAATGTAAAAGTCTCAGGGTTTTTAGTGTAGGGAATAGGCTTTGTGGGCTAAATGAGTGTAAATGTAAAAGTCAGGGTCTTTTATGTGTTAAGGAATAGGCTTTTGTGGGCCTAAAAATGAGTGTGTAAAAAGGCAGGGTTTTTTTTATGGGTTAGGAATAGGCTTTGTGGGCTAAATTGAGTGTTAAAAAGTCAGGGTTTTTTGTGTAGGAATAGGCTTTGGGGCTAAATGAGTGTAAAAAGTCCGGGTTTATGTGGAGGAATCGGCTTTGTGACTTAAATTGAGTGTAAAAGGTCAGGGTTTTATGTGTAGGATTTCGGCTTTGTGGGCTAAATTGAAAGTGTAAAAGTCAGGGTTTTTTTATGTGTAGGAATAGGCTTTGTGGGTAAGGCGTGTAAAAGTCAGGGTTTTATGTGTAGGATTAGGCATTTGGGGGTCTAAATTGAGTGTAAAAAGTTAGGGTTTTTATGTGTAAATAGGCTTTGTGGGCTAATTGGTGTTAAAGTCAGGGTTTTTATGTGGTGAATAGGCTGTTTGTGATGATCACATGACCTAATTAGGTGAAATTTCCCCAACTAGTTGGCATTGGGGGAGGTGGGCATTTGTTGGTTTAGGTATTTTTTCTTTTGTTTATCACATTTAAATGTGTCCATGTGTGGACTCCATTCAGAGTGTAGCAATTGGAAAATTTTAGCTTATGAATAGGTTGGGTGGAAAGATTAGCCTAGGAAATGTTTGAAAGGTGGAAGTAACGATACATAACTTATAATAATGTTGTTGATGGGGTTTATCAGAAGGCATGTAGTAATCAAAAAAAAACAAAATTCTCTAAAAAGTTAAACATAATTACGAACCTTAGGACTTCGGTTAGGCTGGTGCAGATGCATTATAAAACATAATGCCATCACTTGCAAGCAAGAAGGCCAACGAGTGGGGTGGAAAGTTTCGGCATTGTCTCGTCTAATCTGTCACCCACATTTAAATTGGGAAAAATATCCAATGGTCACAAATGTGTGTGCCATAGGGGAATGTATTTAAAAATGGTAGCGTCTCAAATGTGTATTAATATGCAGGTCATTGATTTCTTTTAACCAAGAAAAACATTTTTCATCTTGAAAGCAGCCGGGATATAAGTAGTGCATGTGGAAAATTTAGTAAATTACTTTGTTTCATGCGTCTGAAGCCAGCAGCAACTTCAAATGATTGGGAAAATACTGGCATCTCTTAGTTGTGCCAGCTTTAAACTAATGTTTTGCATCCAGGTTGCGGTTCTTCCTCCAAACAACTGATGGACATGCTAAGTTGATAGTGTTATAAACATCAAGGGCCTATAAGGTGGAACTTTGAAAAAAGAATCACGCAGAGCATTAACCAATGCAGAAGATTCTGGGTAAATTTCTCCTCCACTTATACTATAATCATTGCATAAATGTACTGGTATAGCAATGTGTTGCTTGAGTGGTGGTGGAGAGTCATGTAAAGCTGTGGTTCTGTGTATAGACCAAAGTCATATCGAGCACATAAATGTTGCAGACCTATCAACAAGAGTAGGGAATTATTCCAGGTCTGTTACCTGCTTTAATCACTCTAGGTATCAGCCTTTAACCACAGCACTAGGGCAAAGAGAAGGGTATCCCTTAATCCAGCATGGAAGCATTGCTGAGGGCTTTGTCCTGACAGTATTTGGAAATGGCTGATAACTAATTAAATGATTAAGTAAATCAAGTACGAATGAACTTCCGGGGTTGAGTTTTCTTCTTTTTTTTTGTCGCCTTAAAATTTACATAATTTTTATTTATTTTAGTCTGATTTGGGTTTATGTAGCCCACAAAAACTTGTCGCACCCCTGTCACATACCACCATTTCTCTTTTGCAACAATTATAAACTTTGATGGTTATATGTAAACATGTGATGTTATTGTATTTTAATTTGACTGAATTCATGGGTTTGAAACAAGTGATACTTAATTAAGTATACCAATATCTTCTTTTATAGGTATGGTCACAAGTTCCTCTACCCCATGGTACCCATGCTTCCAGGCGGGACTTGTCCCTTTTGTTGCCACACCTTTAGATGAAGACAAGGATTTAAGCAAAACTCATATTCCAAGAAGCCATCGATAGCACCTACAAGCTAGGCCAGTAGTAACAGCAGAATCATTAGTGGACCCTTCGGTGGTCAACAACGAAGAAAAAGAAAAACCACAACAGGGTTCATCTTTGTGCTGCAAGTATTTGCGATTGTTTTATTATTGCTTGCTTGAATTGAAGAAACTACGGTGTATTGATGAATCAGCGTAAACGCATGAATTTCAACAATAAAATTCTCTAAAATTAAACATAATTACGACCTTTAGACTTCAGGTTTATGCTGGTGCTGATGCATATAAACATAATGCCTAACTTTGCAAGCAAGAAGCAAGATGTGGAAAAGTTAGGCATTGTCTCTTATGCATCTGCACGCACATAAACTTGAAATCTAAAGGTCACAAATGTGTGTGTATTTAGGGAATGTATTTAAAATGTAGCGGTCAAATGTGTATTAATATGCAGTCATGATTTCTTTTAACCAAGAAACATTTTTCATCTTGAAATGCAGCAGGGATATAGATAGTGCATTGTGAAATTTAGTAATCTACTTTTGTTTCATGCGTATGAAGCAGCAGCTAAATTCAAATGAATTGAAATACTGGCATCTCATTTGTTTGTGCAGCTTTCTAATAATGTTGCATCCAGGTTTGCTGGTCTTCCTCAAACAACTGATGACCTGCTAAGTTGATAGTGTTATAAACATCAAGGGCCTATAAGGTTGGAATTTGAAGAATCACGCAGCATTAACCAATGCAGAATGATTCTGGAATTTCTCCTCACTTATACTATACTCATTGCATAGAATGTACTGGTATATGCAATGTGTGCTCTGGATCTTGTGGTTGAGAGAGTCATGTAAAGCTGTTGGTTCTGTGTATCAGACAAGTCATATCTGAGCACATAAATGTTGCAGACCTTATCAACAAGAGTAGGGAATTATTCCAGGTCTGTTACCTGCTTTAATCACTCTAGGTATCAGGGCCTTTTAACCCCAGCACTAGGGCAGCATAGAGGTGTAGACCTTAATCCAGCATGGAAGCATGCTGAGGCTTTGTCCTGCAGTATATTGAAATGGCTGATAATGATGATGATAATTAAATCAGTACTGAATGAC
This sequence comes from Ophioderma brevispina, assembly GCA_023653785.1. Classification (NCBI taxonomy): domain Eukaryota; kingdom Metazoa; phylum Echinodermata; class Ophiuroidea; order Amphilepidida; family Ophiodermatidae; genus Ophioderma; species Ophioderma brevispina. The sequence goes on from JAMKCH010007979.1 coordinate 33,283, forward strand.
TTCAGGGTTGATTCTTTCTTCTTTTTTTTTGTCGCCAAAATTTACATAATTTTATTTAATTTTAGTCTGATTTGGGTAATTTAGCCCCAAAACTTGATCACACCCCTGTCACATACACCATTTCTCTTTTTGCACAATTATAAACTTTGATGGTTATATGTAACATGTGATGTTCTTGTCTTTTAATTTGACTGAATTCATGAGTTTGAAACAAGTGAGACTTAATTAAGTATACCAATATCTTCTTTTATAGGTACTGGTCACAAGTTCCTCTACCCCATGGTACCCATGCATTCCAGGCTGCCTGTCCCTTTTGTGCCACACCTTTAGCTGGAGACCAAGGATTTATCAAACTCATATTCCAAGAAGCCATCGATTAGCACCTACACAGCTAGGCAGTCAGTAACAGCAGAATCATAGTGGACCCTTCGGCAACAACGAAGAAAACACAACAGGATTCATCTTGTGCAATTATGCTGATTGTTTTATTATTTGCTTGAAGTAACTACGGCTGTATTGATTGATCAGCTTAAACGATATTTAAACATAAACATCCATATTAAACAAACCAAAGCCAGATATATATGGGTCCAAGATTAATAACTGGCTATAGCCAAGTAGATCTGGTCCAAGCTGAATTTAACAGCCTACGGCTAGATTGAACTAGTCCTTGCTGTTGCAACTGGCTACAACCAGACTGAACTGGTTTTAAGTGTATGTGGAACTGCCCACTGCAATATCAAATGTGAAAAGACGATGCTAATTCGTCTATTATCCTGTATCTATAATTGGTATTTACATATTTGGATTTATCCAATAACTTCAGTGCATATGAATAGAAGAACTTTATGGAACCAATCAGGGTGATTATCCACAAGAAACCAGTGTGCTAAACTGGTTTAAATAATGGTGATAACCAGCCTGACAGTATTAACTATTAAGTGGCGCAATGTTCTGTAAAATTAGTGATAGGTGCTTTTGGTGTTTCACATCTATTTCAGGGTCTGTAAAATATGTGTACATGTTTTGCTGAGTATACAAGCAGTTGACATGTCTGAAATATACAGAATGGCAACAGATTATGCATATTTGCTGTTAGGTATGGGCATAGGCAATTGTAGTCAACATTTTGGTGCTTCGGTAGTCAACAGGTGGGCGGAATCGGAATCATTAGCTTGGGCGGATTTGCATTGAAAATATACAGCCAAGCTAGGCAAAGCCAGATGTTAGCCTTATCATGCATAATTATATCAAGTGAAAAAATACTTAAAAGGTTAGTCCACCATTTTGATTCAACCCAGGATGTCGGATGGAAACTTAACATTTTGAGCATGACATCTTGTTACAAATCCCACAAAGAAAGTTGGGGAACTTCTCACTTATTATTAATATTTAAAATATTTGAAACCTTTTTGTATAGTGTTATATGCCTCCTTAAGGTTTTCAATGATATCGCATTTGTAACAATCTCTTGCTTCATGCCTGAGTACCTGGTAATGCAGTAAAGTCCCAAATACAATGTGCCACAACTAACCATTACCTGGGCTCATTGACACTGATGTAGTCGTTCTGGTGAACACAGGTAGGTCTAATGGCCAATATTGCACATCGTGTTTGAGTTGCCAATTTTCACAAAATTTCCTGATTTTTAGGAAAAATTTTACTCAGAATTTTCACATTTGTATTTATTTTCAACCCGATTTGGGTTGCCAAAATTCACACAATTTTTCATGATTTTATCAGCACTTTCAGGATTTTTAGAGACACTGGCATCTCCAGAAGAGGGACTTAGGCATGAAGTAAGTGATTGTTACAAATGGCTGAAGAATTGAGCTTTTAAAAGATATACAATACTATACAAACATGTTTCAAATATTTGAGGTACTTTCTTTATAAATAAGTGGAAAAAAGTTTCCTAATGTTTTGAGGGGTTATTTTATTTTTAAAACAAATTGGCGAGTCTTGTTGAAAGTGGCTAAACTAACTGTCATTGTAATTTGATATCAGCACTGAAATTGCACTTAACAGGTAATGACACTGATTCATGCAAAAGACTGTTCCAAAAGTGACATACATGTGTACAAACCTGTTTATAACAACAGTGAAATATGAATATGAACATTGTGCATTTTAAGCATAGGTTCCCATGAATGATAGCACTGAAATTAAAGAAGAAATTCTCTGACAGGAAAATGAGGGACTCTCCCATTAAAACCACAGATGATGGATATTGTTCCGTGTGGTGTTTATAGCCATGTTTTAGTGGGTATCAATGAATTCCAGGTTTTGTTTACCAAAACTTTTGGTGGGAATTTTACAAATCAAACTAGGCTTAATCTTTGCATTTCAAGAAGGATTTGGCATGATTTCAGTAGGAAAGTATTTATTCATTAGATATGGAAGGTTGACACTTTCATTGAACTGAAAAGTAGGTGTTATTTTTCTGGATTGTAGCAGTACTTTTTAGAATGAATATAGCAAACTTGCTTTTTACCTTTTTCAGAATGAACCATTATGACATTTAAAGGAAAACAGAAAATGAATTTGCAGTGAGATCAGATCACATGTGAGTGGAGCCAAGGACCTCTATTTTCAACTAGTGTCCGATTATAGTAGATTCAACCCATCCTGTCACCTCTAGTACTTTTCAGAAGGTATGGGCATTGAATGAGGGGCATGTGCAGTGGGTTGAAATTAAAATTCCACACAACATCTATTGAAACATCGAGTCCGATAGAGAGAAAAAAACAATTCTATCCTTCTATTCATGAAAGCATTCAAGTCAACGTAAGCGCATTTACAGGTACATTAACTCTCAGAACATTCTGACTAATCGTATTTGCTTCAGTGGTATTCAATGTAACAGGCGAGGTGAATGTTAAGCTTTTGAGCGCCCATGTTTTGGATAGAAGGAACACAAAAAGTCTTTGCACTCTCTTTGTAAAAATGATGTCAACATGAAAGGCCCGATTATCATAGTTCGTATATGAAACAGATGAATCAGGCCACATATTTTCTTTTCTGCCTCCTCTCCCAACAAATCGACGCTGTCCAAAACTTTTCCTCTGGTGACACAATGGGTTGAATCTACTATAATAATTTGTTGGACTGAACTGACCACAAGCACACTTGGACAGCGTGAGCCAGGACGAACATCGCACCTTGTTTTGTGATGTATAATTGATCAACGTATGCACCGAACCTTGTTGATTACATGAGGTGTGCATATCTCCTGTCCAAATAATTAAATCCCACTGTAATTACCATATCCATGAGCTTAATTGTGATGTATGTCAACTACTTTTGAAAATTAGACAGTTAAGGCTGCATAATTTTGGCCACGAAATTACAACTTTCCTTCAACAATGTACATCATCCCATTTGTGTTGGTGTCAGGTATTTAATGCCGTTTGTATTTCACATACTTGTTAGATTTTAACTGTCAAAATGGACTTTATTCACAATTTGCATATTTCACTCTGCAGACTATTGCATAATCTATTATGTCTTTAATCAAATCTGAGATGCGTCGCCCTGCGCCGATCGCAGTGAGTGTTTGCGCTGAGTGTAGCACGCAACAAAAGTGCAGTTGACCTCTGCTGAACTGACCAATCGCGATAACATATTTACGTTACTAGGACGCTTGTTACTAGGTCAAGTGCAGCTGTGCATACGCGGTCAACACAAAACATTTTAACGACGCGTCTCAGATTTGATTCCAGACATAATAAGGGTATGCACATCACATAACACTTGAGTGATCTGTGAGGTGCAGGAAGGCTCTCACCTGAACTGTGATGCAGTGCATCTCCACAACAGTGCCACAACCTATTTAATGTGGTCGTGTCCACCCATTATACAATTTTCTTCAACCTCCAAGTGAAGCAAAATGAATGTGAAAATAAGATAATTAAAATAAGCAAATTTCACTGTCAAAGGTCTGTGGTCATGTGTGGTAACACTGAAACTCAGCTTTTTTGTGACAACAGATGATTTGTGCAAATGTGGAAATACAGCCCGATTGGGGAGCGTTAACTTCAGTAAGTGACTGCATATACCGAAAGCCTGCAGTTTGCTCGCTGAAGTTTAAGTACTGGGAAGTGGTTCCATCATCTGGTTGTAGTTTAATATATGCACCTATGGTGTGTAATTGGTAATTTAATGTAAATCTGATATTTACCCGCAATCTTAAATTGTATGTACTATTAAAGCTGTATTCAATTTCCGTCCTGTCCGTTGTTAATGAGATGTTTCCTTGTTGCTCCTCACATCATATCAAGATTTGTACATAGGTACCTACCATGAGGTTCAACAGCAGTTGTGAAAGTCATCTCAAACCTTAAAAGTAGATCAGAAAATAACAGAATCATCATCTATTTTTTCAAGAATTAACTCTTTGTGATGAACACTTGTTTTGCCCCTGACAGTGAGTCTTATGCACTGCGACAATTTATAGGGTGCAATCGTTGTAATAAGCATCCAATTCACACGGGTCCATAAAAAATCCCGTAATTGACCTGAAGGTATTGTCAGCCTGGACATTTACACCGGGTAGTAAGGACAGGTGGTGGTCAGCACGTTGAATAGGCGTTGTGATGTTGTTGCAGTTATTACGCTGGGTAACCGCTAATATTAGATCAACGTGTATACATTCACCGACTTTCAACGCACGGTAGGCCAAAGCAAGCTCAACTGCAACTTAAAGCGACATTGGTTATACGTGCGTGTGGTCCATGTGGGTCAGCACTTCAGAAGAGATGGTTTTCATGTGTTCTTGCTATATGGCTCTTTTAACATCTAAAAACTGGCAATCAGAAAATCAAAAATTAGAGAAAGAAGTAAGAATTTCACTATTTCAAATTCCTGACTTGTAAGGTAAAGTAAGGTGATAAATTATGGTTCTGGCCTATGTAATGGCCAAAATGTCACTGCCAAGTGGATATTCATTTAATTATAATGGTCATCATGATACGAACCACTGGGGGAGGTTTAAATCAACATCATGGAGAAAGACCTCGTATCGCCTCCAGCGTTCTGTTGTACACATTTCCCATTGGTACCAGTAAGAGATTACCAAGCAATTCATAACAGGAAATGATCACTTTAGATCAAAAGACTACTGACTCACATCACATTCCCTTACTGTCTTGACTTCCTTCAAGGGCATGTTGGTGGGTCTAATCTTATCCCCCATTACAGAATTAGGTAAATGTCAAAATGGAAGGACGTCCACAATATCTGCTCTATAGTGGTCTCCACTGGTGCCTGAGGTCCAATTTGGGCATGCCCCAATTGATATACATTGGCCCACCTCCCATCCCAAAACCTACAGAAAAGATGAAAATTAAAGTGTATTGGCCCGCAAACGTGTCCTTTCAAAATATATTTGGCCCTCTTTGGCCCGGGCAAATAAGAGTTGAGAACCACTGGCTGAAATTCATCAAACCTAGCGGTGAAAATGTAAAGAGCCAAATTGTAATACCTCAGTGCACGTGTGAGATTCTGGCCTGATATTATGGTCCGGGACCATAAGCAAGTTAAATTATCTCTAAGGCAGCTATTCAGTATTTCTACTCATTCGCCAACTTGGAACCCCAAAGACAAATAATAATAAATTAAAATTTTGCACTAGAGCGGGAATCGAACCTACAACTTTTATGTTACAAGATGAGCGCCCACGAACGTAGGGCACGCAATCCAAGCCGCAGAACATTGCTCTTTTAAATAGTTAACTAAACATATTAACGGAATAAAGTGCACACATAATCATGATGGCGCCGCTATGAAACTAGTTAAAAATATATGGTCCAGAAACCCATATGTTTGGGCCCACAATCTCCACATTAGCACTCCTCAATCTTAGAATACCTAATCATTCCTAGGATATATTGTCATATTCCAGCAATTGTATTCAGTAGTATCTCCATATCTATGAATATGATAGCACACTTCCTACCCTTTAAACTGTTCACGCTGTATTATGTGATATAGACTTCTTTACATAACCGCTTATTTAAGGTGACCATAAGATTTATTACACTGGAGAATTCTGTATTGTTAATTAAGGGGGAAAATAGCCTCAATTGAAGTATACTGTAGGCTCTTATATAAAGCACACAATTTAACTGTGTCCTTAAAGTTATCCTCAGGTAAATAGGATTGACCAGCAGAAAGGAACAACTTATTGTTTTGAAAGGCTTGACTCAGAGATTTTGAAAAATCATTTTTCTGGTATTAATTGGGAATGCCAGCCAAACTAAAGGTAGTCCCCTAAAATGCTTATTCCAAAGTTTGAGATGCATGAGATGTTTGCGTTTTCATGCAGTTAAACATTTTATGTCTAGTATACATGCCAATAGGATACTGTGAGAACAACATTCCGGATCCGGAAAATTTAACAAGTTGTGATTTTCTATCTGAATGATTTCGATTTGAGCTTGCTATTTCAACCATTGATTCGTATATGGAATGCCATTAGGGACAATGCAAAAAACATAGTTTTTTGAAGTTTAGGGTCCCTCCTCAGTGAATCTCTGAGTCAGCACCCTTTAAGAGAGAAGGAAAAATGTATGTTGTTTGAAATGGTTATTCAAAGAAAATCTATCAAACAATAACCCTTCTACTTAGATTGGGCATTGGCAATAATAATGCGAAGATGTTTCTAGGTCATTGCTGAATTGTTTTAATGGCCGAGTTTTGTATTTAGGTGTGGTTTTTAAAAAGTGATCACAATCTCTGACTTTAATGCCTATACTTTTTTAATCCACCTACAAAACCATCTATCAGTTTTATATATTTAACATCAACATACAGAAAGTTTGCAGCAATGTTTGCACAATGTTTTGCTCAATCTTAACATATGCGTATTTCCACCCAATACACACTTGATATTGTCTAGGGTGAGACGGCTTTCTCATCTATTAGATTGATTTAAATGTATTATCTCCCTACTGCTGTAATTTCAAATTAGTGGTTTTTCTCTACACTGATTTGAATTCATTGTGTTTATTTGTCCATATTTGGTTCACTGGCTTTTTAAAACGAAAGTTAATATGTAACCTATATCTTAATATATTGATGAATACTGAAGTCCTCAAACTGTCTTTTTTAAAAGAAGCAAATGACCACTGCCCTTTTTATTGTAATTGTTTTGACATTTACTGTATATGTGAAAATTTGGTTTTGGGATTATAGTTGTGCTGCTACTGGTGATTTTTTCCACCTTAATGTCCTAGAATTAAGAAATAACTGGTAATATGTGTCTTGTTAGGTCAGAAGAAATGTGCCCAGGCAAGTTAAAACATGAATAATTGGCGAGGCGAAATTGAGACCCATTATTCAAATGTTTTACTGCTGGGGACACATTATTTTTTCCCGGCATAAACATGGACTTATCCACCCTTTATTTCTATTATAATTACCCATACACATGACCAAAAACTGTCCATTTCTTACAAAACCCATAACAGTTTTTTTTACATCCTACAGCTTTGCCTTGCTTCACGTATAATGTTAGTGTGTGTGCCTATGGTGGTGGTGGGGGCACTCACCAAAATGAATGCGCAACTTTGCATCACCATTAAGGAGTAATCGCGATCATTAATTAATGAATAAATATGGGATTTTGTTTTGTTTTTTGCCTATCTAATATCTGGTCATATTGGATAGACAGTCCACCCAGTATCCCTACTATAAATATTAGACTGCTCCATCTATATGAAACATAATATTAGATAGGCAAAACAACAAAGGCAACACAACAAATCTTTTCCTTTTATTCTCATTCTTATTTAAGATTTGGTTGTTTTCATTACTGAAAACAGTTTTATTTTCAATAATATTAGTTAGAGAGACAAAATAAATCCCCCCCCCCACTGTAAAAAAGGGTGACCACCCTGTACGAGCTGCATGCACTGCGTAACCTTTTACACTCGCGCGTAAACACTTGTGCAGCAATATATTTTCTAAAATCGGTTTCATATTAATGGCAACAACCAATGATATTGTGCGTTTCTTACTAAAATGCAGAATCATGGGCAGTAAACTAACCTATGAAATTCGCTTTTGAGTAATGGTTAGTAAGCCGTATAGAATAAATATTAGAAGACAGGTGAAAAGTTTTTATACTGGAGTAAGATGAACATACCACTGATTTCTTGCATTAATACTATTAAAGAAAAAAAACACTAAAAAAAATGCAATCCACTAGAAACCCATTAAGAAGTATTAAGGTGATAACTACCATTTTAGCACTTTTTGCAATGCCATAGAAACTAAGTTGCTTAAAAATGAGGGTTTCATTTCATATTTTTGGTCAGACTAATATAAGAATGTTTTTATCTCTTGTATTAAGCTAAGTTCTTTATTTTCAATACCAAACTTAGAATCAGCTAAATTTTGGGATAGTTAAATAAATATCCTTCTGTTTCCCAATGGTATTGCAAAACAAGCTGGAATGAATCATCAAAAGCTGTATAATCTGCTATGAAACTGTAATTTGCTACTTATTTGAAATCAGTAAAAAGGTGATTAATTGTTTTTTGACCCCAACCTACACGACTATAAAAATAATGTCTAAACCTTGACAGCTCACTTTTTGTTTGTGACCTGGCAAAATGAACAAAAAGTGCATGTGGATTGTTTTTGACTGCCTGCTTGCCGACATGGCCTTGTGCCCTTTGTGCCCAATGAAGGAAAAAGAGAGGTATGAAGGAATGGGCTGAGGGTAGAAGGGAGCGCTGGGCAGTCCAATGGATAATAATGGAAGTTGCAACCTACCATTTTAGATGGATTCAGGTACCCTTATGTAGTCTCAACCGATCAAGTTCAACAACGTTTTCTCTTGTTTGTCATGCTGTGTCACATTTATGAATTATTATATGTCAGTCTTCCTGCCACTTTGTGGTGAGTGGTTCCATGTAAGATTTGAGTGGCTGGTCTCTATAGAAGTCCCTTCTTTACTTTGCAGAATAAAAAATGCCGAGAAGAATGTATACAAAGTTTTGTCACCATTACACTGATTTATTGGTTTCAGTGTCCTCCATTGCATGCTGGGCTGACTTACATAGCCCGATCATGATTCCGAGTCTGAGAAAGTATTTTCTTTCCCGGATATACCCATTCTGTATTTTGGTGTGATTGGGATGCAATAGGGGTGGTGCATGGGGTGTGTAGTTTGAGTCGGTGTTTTTTCAACTTTTTTAGTGGCTTTGGTCCAAGACTTTTGTTTTTTACTTTGTCCGTAAGGGAGGGAGCGAACTCGAGAGAGGTTTGTAAAAACCATGGTATCCATTTTGGTCCCTATATAGCTGAAAGTACCCGTAGTTTATTTTTTCAATGGAGTATTATAAAGATCTGTAACCCAGATTAACAACTTGTAAACTTGAAAGTAATTTTATTCATTACAGAATTTTGAATAACTCCATCTGTCCTACTTTATTAGAAATTGAAGTGGTTTTCACATATTATGATTATGATGAATGGGCTGACTGGTACAAAGTGCAGTCTGAATGCAATCTGTCTTTTCTAACAGAACAGCAAGAGCACCCTGAGGTTGGTCTTGCTTCACAATTCCCTATAGTTCATGAAGAACACTTCATGACCTTGAAAATGGAAAAGATATGCACTAGGCAGTGGGCTAGGGTTGTTTAAATTGGTGTTGGAGTAAGGGAAAATCTACAATATCAGAAGAGTAATAATAAATGTAACTTAAAACAAAAAAGTGTAATGCTGTTTTCAGTACCAGCTATGTCTGTGTTTTTTGATGACACAATACCTCAATATGAGATATAATCAGGGTATACAAATTAAGATGGAAATTGTAGGGTGCGACCTAGTCCATATTTGGTGCTCGGGGTTTAGCCTAGTACTGGCCATTAAAGCATACTCACTATTATACAACCCGCCTGCTTGGTACTCTGCTTTTTCTGCATTTTGTTATTCTGCAAATGACAGAGACCGGTCTCTATAGCATTTTGTTACGCTTGATCAGTAATTCCCTGCATGGCTGTTTTTGCCAACAAAATCTCAGTGTTAGTACACAGTAACAAAAGACCACATGTAACCAATTTTTAACTATTGGTTTCTGGGGGACAAAAAAAATTACTGCTGCATACGTCACCTGCCAGAAATTCACTTTTGAGAATGCATTCTGACATTAAAAAGTAGCCCAATTGGGCGAGTAAAAGGGTGTTGTTTGGCAACACGGCCCTGCAAAGCATACATGGTGTGTATGTCACTGAAGAGAGCAGAGAAATTTCCCTAGAGTTTCTTATATGCACACCTAGCCATTTCGTTGAAATGTAATTTCTGTGTCCTTTGATATACTATCTACCTAATATATTCTACTTAAAAACAATGATATCTGTATCGTATTATGTAAATGGCATGTTGTTGTGTGCAGAGAACTAGATAACTCAGACACTCTGGCAACACATGTCGGGATCCCACAAAATGCCTGACACACCATTGCTTGTATTGAACTGGTTTCTCTCTGTGGTTTAGCCATTTGAATCATACCCATGATTGTTATGGATAGTGAGATCTAACAAGCTATGGATCTATGAATGTTGCAGATGTTTCGTGCTATCATAGAGGCTGCATTGCACAGTGTCCATTAACCCCATTAAATGCAACAACACTTGCAAATTGTCAGTGTTCAGGGGTGGATTCAAGGTCCATCAAAATGGGGCACTGGACTGAATTTTGCAAATTGGTTTTGATTTTTGGTTAATTTTGGGGGAGGGGGCCTACCCCAGGGCCCCCTTCTGGATCACCACGGCCCATGTTTAGTAATGTAGGTGAGCTTGACAAATAAATGCCTGGATATTTGGACCACATCAGATATTAAAGGCTTGACTCAGAGATTTCGAGATATATTTTTTTGGTGTAGTAAATAAAAATAGTCCCTAAAACTAAAGATATTCGCCTAAAAATGCTTAATTCCAAAGTTAGAGATGAATCGTATTTTTTTCTTTTTTCATGCAATAAACTTTATCAGGTAATACAGTAACCATAGGATAACTGTGTATAAGAAAAATTCCGGATCCGGAATTTTAAAACAAAGTTGTGATTTTCTATATGAAGGACTTTGATTTAAGCTTAGTTATTCACAGAGTGATTAGTATATGGACAAGCATTATGTATAAAACATGATTTTGTTTGGAAAATGAGTGCGCCCTCATCGGGAATCTCTGAGTCAGTCTTTAATGATGTTAGTCCAACTTCAAGCCCGCCTTTGACTTTACCACTGTGATTTCGCTCTTGGGTCTATTGTCTGTCATTGACTGACATCAGGGCATAACAATTCCTGAGAGATTCCTGAGTATTTGTGTGAAAGGAATTATAACAAATCATAAAAAGAGTCATGTCAGAATGAGAATTAACATGAGGGCATCGATTGAGATTTTTGGGCACACCAGATCATTGCACAAAATTACCGACTGTGCTCATGATTTGCTCATCAAAATGTTTCTAAACTACTTAATCTACTTACCTGAATAGTTTATACGTTTACATATGGAAAAAATTTTGAAACAATCTGAAACACACATTTTTCATTTGACTTTCTTATTGGTTGCAGATTACCAATACACTAAAAACTAGAAAGCTAAGGATACTTTCCATGAGGAACCCTTTTCTAACAATGGATCAATCCGATATTATCAATGTTAATATAAAAAAAAAAACATCCATGTACCGCGAAGCATATTTTGTTTCTGTTCTAAGTTGGAGATGCTTTAGCTGTGATTTTGCAAACAAGAGCCAGTCTAATAGTGCATGCTAGGAATAGCTAGCCAATGAGCAATGTGGAAACATGATTGGAGGCACTGCCTCTCAGATATACATGTACAGAGGCTATATAGGGGTAAATGGTGTGTATACTGTAGTCCTGAATGTACAAGTGCAAATTGGCAAATTTCATGGTATATTTCTCCATTAAGTTTTTCAGAAAAGGCCAATAGGAATAGTGGTAATAGTAGTGTTGACAATTAAAATTCTGCTGATACTTTGGTCATCACCAACATTGGCCAGACTCCTCACACCGGAATTGATATAATAGCGCGGGTGCGACTGCAAGGCAACACTACGCGACAGACGCAGTGCTATCAGTAGTGTGGATGCATGCTTTTGGCAAGCAGCGCACAAGGAAAATGGCATACTTTCACGCGCGGATTAAACAGATGTTGAATATTTTTGGCCTATTAGGTGATGAACAAAGTATAGATTCACTTGGCACTGTTTCATGAATGCAAAGAGCTGTCCTGAATGTGTTGACATCACTGACTTTAGAAAGGTGAATGGAGTATATAGTCTGGGTTTGAATCCTTGTTAGGACTCATTGGAGTGGGGGGGGGGGGGAAACTTCTGTATAAAAAGAAACTTAAATCTGCCTCGGATTTATTTATAACAGGAGTACAAGATGTTAATAGAATCTCGGACATGCATGGTGCATACGTCTATCCACCAAGGGCATAGTATAGCGAGATGTATAAACTTACATTGAAACAACTATGTGTGCTTGGATATTAGAAATACTACTAAAAAACAGGTGTTATTTCTTAAATGCACTGAGAATGAAAGGTACGAAACTGTGTGAAGAGAAACGTTTGGCTCATGATGGCAGATCACACCACCACCTACCAATGACACAACTAGAAGGTTGTGATTCATTCAGTGGGGATTGTTTTGGCTCATGATATTTTTGCAAAGCAAAATGAAATGAAACAGATTTTAAGGTGGGAAGAAGGTAATTCAAGTTTAGAGACATTTAAGTAAACACTGTAAAAGATGAAATCCTTTTCTCTACCTCTGTGCAGTGACGTCATAACTTGATGCGCTTTTACTTCACGCGTCATCACGTCAAGATATGGCGTCTTTGTGCGTGTGTGTAAAAATGCTGTTGCTTCAGGTCAGCGCACACAGTTAGCTGGTGTGACCATCAATCGTGCCCTGGCGTTCTGCCAGAGGTAGGGAAATGGAGTACACTTTCTTTTGACTCAAAGTATTTGGAACAATCCTTTTATTTCAAATTGTACAAATAAATATGTTGCAAAATATCACTTATATAGGACCTGATATTTTGCACAACAAGATTTCATAGGCACAGAATAACTACATCAACTTTACCCTCATGCAACAACAGTCAAATGTTTTTTGAGAAAAAAGCTCTATAGAAGTCACATAAAGTCTTTGAGTGGAAACCTACAACAAACTGTTTTGCCAAATATCAAGTAGGCGGTGATATTTTGCAAAACAGATTTGGGTGTGTGTACAGTTTGAATTGATATTGTGAGGATTGTTTTGAATACTTTGAGGAAGTTTTTGAGTCAACATGATATTAGTTTGCATTTTCTGAGGGTGTACTAAATGGTTCTAAAATTTTTAATTTATTTCCCCCCTCGTACCCAACCTTATAAATCTGTTTTGTTTCATTTTCATTCCGAAAAATATTGTAAGCTTTTATTTTGTGTTCATGCCATCTACAATTTCAATGAGTCGGAAAATGAGTATTTTGTACTCGCTTGGTAAAACGTGTACCAATTCCATGAATAGTAATGAATGTGCATGTATAATGGTTCAAAATTGTGTTTTTTTTAAGAATGATGAATGTAAAGAGGCACGCAATGCAAAAACAGGATTTTTTTGCTAATGCCCATTGCCGTATTTTATCGGTGTGGGTTCTTTCATAATTTTGTATCAATGTTTATCACTATTTCATTTTAACAATAGCATACCTACAGCGCAGGTCGCTGTTGCATAGTCTTTTTTATTTCACACAGTGCTGGTTCAACTATGTGAGTGTGTTCGACCAGTTGTGGAAATTCATTTTCAATGTTTTAATGTGTACTTGCTACAATTATTATATTTCTTAATGAAACTTCTGTAAATAATTGTGTTGGTGTTATTTGTGATTCATGGTTATTTGCTGTGTTTTTCCATTTTGTATTATGTAATCAGTTTGGTTGCAAAGTTAGCCATGAAGGAGGCCTGCTTTGAAATGGCATTAGTCAATAACAACACAATAGACATGTCCTTGAGGAACCACTACCAGCTGTTTCATTGGTTAGCCAAAAGGCTATATGATTTAATAAACTAATCAGAGAAAAGCATCAAGTTGCATGCAGATCTATAAAGGTCTATTTTGATTGGTTACAGAGACGGATATATCATGTTATATCATGTATTGAGCCAATCAGAGCGTACTGTAAGAAATGTGGTAGTCCATAGGGTGGAACATGACACTATGGCTGCAGCACTTCATGATTGTTGTCATGGAGATGATGGGTCTACCTCTTGATCTTTTTCATACATTGGTCAGTAACCTTTGAAATCAGTGGTCAGCATACTAAGACACGCGTAGGCAGAAGACCAAGCTGCGGTGGAAAACTTGTTAACACAAAAATGTGCAACCCGAAATTACATACGAAGTGTTCATCCCACACCTATCTTAAATATTAACTTCATCAACATAAATATCAACAGATTCCGGGTGGACTCATTCCTAAAAAATCCTGAGCACTCTTACTATATAACATTTCTTTTAAGACTGATGATACAAAGCACTTTGCCAGGCAAGAATTTGGAAAAACATAACTTATAGTGTTTGCAAAAGAATTGTGGCCAGCATGGAACATACCTGCTTGCTGTCCATGAAGCGTTTTGCATAAGACACAGCAAACATGCTTGCAGCTCATTTACATTTACGCATTTAAACTCCTATACCTTGATGCCACGTTGCTACGTGCATACACAGGGTGGCCACCCTGGCCACAATTTTGCGGAAACTATAGCAGGAAAATTCTAGACTACTCTCATATAATGTATGACTTTGTCTTTTAGATTGAAGACGCGCATGTATACTACCCGTACCCAGTTGCCGTGCCGCCTTTCACAGTTGCAGTGTCGCTTGTGCTTTTATCCTACGCACGTGCTGAAGTCGGTACAATGTAACGCCCACGTTTCTGCTACTTCGATACATGCACAGAGTATAGTGAGTCTGCCAGCTAAACATTGCACCTGCTGCTTCTCAGTATAGATGAAGTGACATTTGTTTTATGTTTGTGGCGCCCCCCCTTTGGTGTAAGAGAGAAACTGGCAGGGGCAGAAGCCCCCTATACTTTTTGCACAGGGAACTTTTTCGTTTTTCTGCTTCTAACTCTAACTTGGGTTTCAAATTAATAATACAACATTCATATTAAGCATGTTTGCTAATGCTACCAGTTGCATATTGTAACCGATGTAGATCAAGAACGGTTCTGCAAGTAATTTATGACCAGATTTTATGTGTCGTCATTGAACGACTGTAAATATTTTGCCTGCCATAAACAACAGAGGGCTTCCTGAATGTCAATATGTTGACATCCATAGGTCACATCATCTATACTCCTAAACCTATAAGTACAAAGTAATCACTAAACTCCCACACAAGGAGTGCCTTGTATGTCGACTTATACGACCAGTATTTTGTGTATGCAGTGTAAGAGATTTGGTATTTTTCTTACTTCAATCGCTGTGTCTTAAATCACACGCTATTTCATGGATTTAGACTGCGCCTAAGAGTTGGCTGTTTGGTAGTAAGGCGCGGTAATGCTGCGCTGCGCAGCGCAGCGATTCCTTTACTTTGCAACTCTAGGTTTACAGAGTATAGTCAATGACACTATTGATGTCTATTCTGAACTTGTTTCCAAACATGTGCAGGCTGGGAAGCAATGAATATTTTGTATGCCCTAATCACACATTACTTTGTTCCACATCATTATCATACTTAATTTGTAGGTTTCATCTCCACTAAAATAAACTTTGTTTTGCTGTTTTTTTCATCTCTTCTTGTTTAAAAGATGGGAAACCATTAATTGCTGACATTTTGTGTTGGTTAATGCTCCTCAAAAATACATGTACTAAATGACCGTAGGATGCATATTTGTTTACAACCTAAAATACTGGTAACGTGGTGTAATCTTGTTGCGGCTTGGTGATATATAGACAGTTTCCACTGCAAGCCATCTGAAAACTCTACCCTAAACCCAACATGGATCACTATGTATGGCAACTTTCCCTTTCTAATGTTCATATTCAGAACATAATTAATATGCTGCTAAAATGCACATTCTCATTTCACCAAGCAGCCTAGTTTTCTTTTAAATAAGTGGTATCCCATGTAGTCTAGCGAATTTTCATGGGGTCCCATGCCACGCCCCCCCCCCTTAACTAAATTCTACAATGAGTTTTAGAATCTGTACGACATCTCTTAAAGAATTTTGATGTTACCAAAATCAATATTGTCCCACGGGTCCTCTTGGCTGCCATCTTGGGATTAAGGAGGGATTAAATCCGTACAAAGTGGTTGTCAAATTTAGTTGACAAGTAGCTCAAAAAATGATTCGTCTCACCATACGGAATCAGAAAATATAAATTTTGATATATCTGTGATGTTCGGTTACAAGATATGGGTTGAAAATGTGATAACGGTCATTGACCTTTTGGTTGGTCATTGTACGGGGGCCAAATTTTCAAAATGCAACGGATCTTGGCCAATTTGGTAATCAACTTGTTGTAGCTATGACATGAGCAATCCAGAAAGTCTAGTTTGTGCACTAATCTAGGGATTTAGTTTAGGTGGGTAAAATTAGGGGTATAAATTTACCTTTTATCAAATTTGTATGGTTTTGATTGGAATTAGGGACTAATCCCCTTTTCCTAACCAATGAAGCCAAAATGGAAGATCTGACTCATGAACTGTACATTTCCAAATAGGCTCATGCTGATACCAACAATTTGACAACCACTTTTTGTCAAGATTGAAGCATTTTGAAAATTGGGCCCCTGTACAATGACCAATCAAAAGGTCAATGAACTTTAGCACATTTTTTCAGCCATAATCTCTTAACTGAACATCACAGATCTGTCAAACCTTATATTTTCCTGATTCCTTATGGTTAGACGAATCATTGAGATACTTTTCAACTAAATTAGAACCACTTTGGTTCCGATTAGTCCCCTCTTAATCAGATGGCCGCCAACGGCCCGTGGGACAATATTTAATTTTGGTAACATCAAAATTCCTTTAAGCGATGTCGGAGAGATTCCTAAAAACCTGTAGAATTTGAGTTTTAAGGGGGTGCCTGGAACCCATATAATCTGCTAGCTAATGGGAAAGGGTTGTGGCATAGAGTACATCAGCAAATAAGAAGTGTGTATAACCTGACCCATCTGACTTACTTTTTCGGCACGCTTCTTGAATCTTCGAAACCCGCACACGTAATAAAGGCATGTTTCTTCCATAAGGTTTCCGCTTCACAAGTGTGTTCAGAAAAAGTGTTTCAGATGGGTCGGTTACCAAAAAAAACTCCCATAAAAGATTGTTACAAGCGACAGTCTGCCTGAAAGTATAATCGGTCCAGACCTCTTCCCCCAATACATCTATAACTTTTATATAGGTGATTTTGACATCTATTGAGATATCAAATGTTAAGAAATATTAATAAAATAGTGTTGTCCAGACTGTTTTAAACCTAAATGAGTCACATAGAAAGAAAACAACCATAGACAATTTGTAATCAACATCAAATGCACCATATTCAAGTATAGCTGGACAGCTTGTTAAATAGTATTAAGTATCATATCAGATTTTTGTACAGTTTCTTTGCATGTGGATATTTGTAGTAATTGTAGCTAAATAACGGATGTGGAAATTTTTATGGTACAATTGTACACAGTCACTTTAATGCTTTAAAATCCTCTGAATGTTCTTGTGAGTTCCATACTAAGTTTCCATTAAACGCGATATTTACATACTCTGTATTTAAATATTGACAAAACGGGACTAATTCAGAGATGTAAGCAAATGTAAAGATACATTTCTAACTAGAGCTAGGAGAGAGAACACTTTTGTATGTATACAGAGAAGCACACATAGGATATACCAATGAACTACTACATGTATAGTATAAATGAAATGATAAAAGACGTTGGCTGATATTGACCTGTGTGTGCACATGCCTTTTTGGGTAACAATCGTCCACTAGTTGGTATAAAGCCCATGTGTGAAGAATGAACTGAGAGATTTTAAATAAAAAGCCAACTATAGTGAATATTATAATACTGAACTGGAGTGTAGTCCTGTGTCATTATTTTGTTGTAGTCCAGTTTTTTTTGTCGAGTAATACGCTAACGCAGTTAGTGGGGTTTTAATGCAGATTTGGTCGGTTGCACTTTCCTGGCCACTTTGTGGTCAAATTTGTCATTTTTTGCCTTAACGTTTTAAAGAAGTACAAATATTATATTTAATGCAACAAAATCCCCACCTGCACATAGGATGCCAATCACCATTTTTTTTCTGACCTTAATACACAATCATACAATTACATGAAAACAACTCCCTTCTGACTCCAATCCAAGAACTTTAATACCAGTTAAATAAGCGTGTGTATGTGCGTGCATGCATGGTCAATGTTTAAGTTTCAGTTAACCTTTCAATTCCCTTGTGCAGGGACACCTTAACACTAATTGCCACCAAACTTTGGCATAGTTCCCCATAGACTTGCATGTCCCAATGGTAACGGATAAAGGTCATATACCCGGTCAAAAGACTCATTGCCATATCATAGTTCTTCATGAACTGAAGATGGCACTATACCAACAGCAACTTCTGCTCTCATAATGGATCTTGTAAGCTGATGTCATCTCTGGGAACTCACAAAGGTCCATTGGGGAGGACCAAATTAGATGAGGACACCATCATCAGCTATGTCAGATCCACTGCAGGTACCTGGAAGGGTCCCCACCTCTTGAATGGGGATGTGGCAAGACCTAAATGCCACAGGGGCACCAAAGTCCCTGTTCAGTGCAGACCTGTGAGATGGGGCATTGTTATAAGGAAGATCCAATTCACTCCACCCTTTTGGGTGTCTGATAGCATAATATTCGCTCTTTGGCAACAGTTTTGCCATTTACCGTAGAACATGGGGCATAGACCAAATAACAAGCTGCATAACAAATTCCGTAGTCCCTGTCCAAAGGGATAAGACACAACCCGGTGTAAAATTATTGAATAAATTTATTAACATGACATAACCGTCCCCTGTTGCCCCCAAAAAAACTTTGCACATTATCTTAAAATGAAATACAATGTCACATCAATTTCTCCATTCATATATTCAGTGACCAATGGATATGTAATGGACTTCAGTAAACCATTAACTAAAATCTTACAATGGGCCCAGTGATGCGGAGCCATGTTGTTATAGCCAGATGTTATCACCCCACCTCCACGATTTGGGACGAGTACAAAATAACCCCTTCCTCTTTCACAATAACTACCCCAGTTTACATTATTATATAGGTCCGTTGACCCTAATTTTTTTTCTGAAAGCGCGGTAATTGAATACAAATGAATTAAGCAATAAGTTATAAGTTACGAATTTTAATTCTGCACAAAGTTGTTGTTAGGTCAAGCTTGCCCGCAACATTCTGGCATGATGTTTGTTTGTCTTTCCTTCCTTTTTTTCAAATAAATGGATGAAAACATGGGACCAAAGTTAATTGAACAACGCACTATAGAAGGCTCAAGCATTTATTTTTTGCGAATGAGGATAATTATTTTGCGCTTACGTCATTAAACAAAAGTGAGGCACGGTGATGCAAGAAACCAATGCAGGGAAAAAGTGATTTATTGTCCCTGGGATGGGGAAGAGTACTTTTTATGGGAACTTTTTCCTACCTGTGAAATTTTTGGGGAACTAGTCCTCAAATATTTATTCATGATATAGCACTCCACCAATCAAATGACAAAATATTTTTTATTGTTTATATAAATATTAATATTCAACAAAGCTTGTTAAATCAGCTTGACCTTTTGACACAATGGTTACATTTTAGGTACTTACCTTTACTGTGGAGAACCCCTTAAGTTAAACAGTCTTAATGAGAACACCCTTAACTACGGTGGGAAACCGTCTAATTAGTACCATATTTTATGCATTAGGCCTAAAAGTAATTCCTTTTATTTGTAAATGCTTTGACAATAGGGGTACTATATCAAATGCTGTTTAGGCATCTACTTAAAGGCCGGACTCAGAGATTTCCCGAAATGAGGCGCCCTCATTTTCACACAAATTGTGGTTTTTTTTTTTTTTTTGTTTTTGCATGTACATAATCCATGTCCATATACTAATCACTGTGTGGAAAAGCTAAGCTCACATCGGGGGAAGTCCTTCCATATAGAAAATCACATCTTTTTTTAAAAAAAAATCCGGATCCGGAATTTTGTTATACACGTATCCTATGGCACTGTTTATCTACAATAAAATGTTTATTATTGCATCCAAAACGAAAAATCTCCGATTCATCTCTAACTTTGGATTGGGGCATTCTAGGTGACTATCTTTAGTTCTAGTTGACTATTTTTAATTAATATATTAAAAAAATTATATTCTGAAATTTCTGAGTCATACTTTAAAGGCGGACTCATAAATTTCCTGATATGGCACCTCAATTTTCAAACAAATCCGTTTTTTTTGCATTACGTATGGTTGTCCACAATCTATAACTGTGCGAAATAACCATCTCAAATCAGTGTCCTTCACTTAGAACATCATGATTTGTGTTAAAATATCCGATCTTGAACTTTTTTGTTATACACAGTAGCTTATGGTACTGTAATATACATACTGCTTACTTCGTCAAAGTGGCAATCCAATTTGATCTCAACTTTGGAATTGAAGCATTTTAGTTCTAGTTTAACTATTTTAATACACACAAAATATATTTTAAAATCTCTTAGTCAGCCTTTAAAGGCATAGCAGTGATTGGCAAATCAGAAAATCAAAAACATCAAAAATTAGAATTTTTTGCATGTTTTAAACAATATAGGAATCCTAACATACCTGACAAGTGATAAGACTCAAAGCAACCCACAGGACAAACCGATATTTTGGTGCCTTACTGTCAGTACAGGACTCTTACTACAAAACACTAATTGAATGGTGATTCACTATCTTTGAGCTCTGCTGTTTTCTCCCTTTTGAGTTATTTTTCAGTTGGAAAATAACTTGGTGAATCTACCAACTTATTCCTTCCACTTTTAAGCTAGCGGTCAAATCACTGATACACCACTGTATGAGGGGGTGTTCACTGATTTGAGGCTGCAGTTCATCACCCCCTCCACTCAACCAGGGATCCTAACTCAATCGGATAGCTACTCGATCAAGAGATTGGAGGCCATACTGCAAGAAATCAGTAGGCTCATCGATCGTCCGGTCGTAAAGGTGTCGGTGCATTTATGCATATCATCCTGGTCAATATGTCATCCCGCATGAATTAGGAGCCTATTTTAGGTAGCTCCATTTTAATTGCTTTCCTTGATTGTGGCATACCTTCTATTGATTCCTGATTGTTAAGTATCTAATGCCTTAGTTTTTATCTTTAACAGCATCATGATTTCATGAGGGAGTTCCATGTACATGGATCGTCAAATTAATGGAATAGGAATTAATTCCTTGTTGTTTGGGGGATATTCTCAAACTTCTGTGGTAGACCTGCAGCAAAAAACAAAAACAAAGGATATTTAACAGATCACAGAAATAATAAACTGCTCATTAGACACTAACATTCACTAGTCAATATTGTATATAAGAAACCATTTGTTTCTATGAAAAGATAGCATTAATTATGTTATCCACTAATGTATTTTATATATATGTCATGGACAACACCCACATCAGCCCCCCCCCCCTCACCAATTTAATTCTCGAAAAAAATAACTCTGGCAATCACTCATTCATTCACAATCAAACCGTGTGCATTCTTAAATGACCCCCAAATGACATCTGGCCCTTAATGCTGAATACAACACCTCAACTCCTTGTTGTAATATAGATAACCCATTTTGTTTCTGTACAACCTGTAAAAACATTTGTGCAGTTTTTTGGATGATCTAAAAATGACCCCCAAATGATGCGGAGTTTCCGTACCTGACCCATCTGACACACTTATTCTGACACACTTATGGAAACCTTAAAGGTCCCAGAAAATACAAAATTCAGCATGTTTTATTCCATTAAGGTAACGGAAACTCCCCAAATGATCTTTGAAATTTGATTCATAGACATGTTACACCAGCCCAACTAAATAATTATTTATTGATCAGCTCCAGTCATTATCCATTCCTTTTTGGCGAAAAAGTAAATTTTGTGCATTTCAAAAAATGAACTTTAAGTTAAGCATACTTTATCACTGACCTTAAATTACCTTAGATGACCTTTTTGACCTTAAAGTTATGAGAGGTATCTGTCTCACCTAGAGAACATATGCATCCACTTCAATTAAAACCATCAAAAATGTGGAGAAAGAACTTAAAGTTCATGGTCCGATCGCTATAGCCTCGTCCCCAAAGCCTGAATTTTACCGGATATGTCAACATTTTGATATCAGAAGAAGCTACTATTTTTCTCATTGACCCTGTTACTCTTAGGCCAAAGATTTTGGTATGATGTTATGAGCGAAAATGTGCCCCAATTTGGTCGACCAATATTATTTTACACAGTATCTATGTGCTTACAAAATCACGTTTTTAGTCTCGCATCAAAACGGGTTGAAATATCTGCTCGAAACTTTACGATGGGGTTTGGGAGTGAAGGCCTCATCTATCAAGATGAAAGCTTTGTAATCTTAAATCGGCCATCCCTCTTTAATCGAGGGTTTAGTGCAAGAAGGCCCCATCTTGCGATGCTGCCATTAGTCATTTTTTGTTCTTGATTAAGTGTATACCTGCTAATCTAACATCTTGGCAGCTATTGCAAGATGAACCCTTCAGTGCAAAGACGTTAATAGGCAGACAGACACACACACATTCAGACGAAACAAGGGTATACGTTGTTAAAAACATGTTATACATATGCCTATATATTTAGCACTGTTGCAATGGATGTTAAATAAAGGCACTATCATTGATTTGCTAAATCAGAAAATCAAAAAAAAAATCAAACACTCAGATTTCTATATATGTGTAACAAGTATAGGTATCCTCACATATACCCTTGCAAATTATATGACGAAAAGCAAACCTACTAAAGACAAAATTAACATTTTAGTCATTACTACTCCTCTTACGGACGTTTTGAATAGACAATCAAATCTTTGAAGCACTGGGCTGTTTTAATCCTTTTCTGTCGATTTTCAGTTTGGAAAGATATTTATGACAATTACAGATTTACCTATTCCTGTAAAATTCAAAATTTTTGGTAAATTCACTGATAGTGCCTTTAAGAATCATCTCCGTTCACGTTCCCAGGATGGTTTTGTAACTGACCAGAAATGGCATGTCTGCATAATCTGTCAAAAACTGTCATTGCAAAATATAATTGACACAAACTTAGAATGACCACATGTTGCAACTCAGCCAATTAAGGTACATGACCAAGAGAGGCCTTTGGCTGAGGCGGTCTTCTTGTAGATGATATGGCTAAGGTAGCAATGGATTAATAATAGTAATACTGGTCAAAAGCCGAGCTGTGTTGAGCTTGATTCTACACACAGAAAAACATGATATAAAAATTATATGTAAACCGGCTTAGTAGAAAATTACATATTTTTAATGCAAAAGCTGGTAAATATACCGGTACATAACATTATGTGAATGTTATAACTACATATTTGATATTCATTATAATTATTTACTTATTTTAATGTAAAATTTAACACCATCGTTTTTTAAAAAAAAACAAAAAGACATAAAATAATGTAAACAAACTCATTTACATAAAATGTGGTTTGTAAACCATTATGTTAAATGGCCGTAAAATTTAGCGAAGTTTACATAAATTTATGTGAAGTCATGTCAGGACACGAGCGAGCTCGGCACAATTGAAAATGGAGGATCTTGGATAGTGGCATAGCCTCATGGAGTCGTGTAGCTTCGTTCCGTAGCGTTGCCGTCTTCCGTACCTACCTCCTAACATTGGAGAGGAATATAGTAGGGGCTATCTTACGCTGGAAAAAGGCCAGAGCAACCTCGGGTCTAGGATTCGTGGGGGATTTAGGGACTTAATATTACGTATTGTTCTATCTGTATCGATACTTTGTGTACAAATATCATTCATTTTAGACCAGGGAATATGGCTGGCGTTATAATTCTCAGGATGATGGGTCCATGACGAAAAATATCTTTATCCAGTCAAGTTGAACACACAGGGTCATTACGTGTTATCATATATACATGCGATTATAGTAAGCCCATTTTGCATATGACGTTTGGCTCATACGAACCACAAGTGTTTTACCACTGTAGTATTATACAGTCATACAGCTGTCATTTTGTCATAACTCGCCTCTCCCCCCCCTGGAAGGTGCCCAAATTGTCAGTCACTTATATACTTATCCTGGTTGTTTTTTTGAGCTGAATAAACTTGTTTAATTCTTGTCCATAATACTGAAGGTCTGTGTGACATTTTTGTGAATTATTTTCCTAATTTACCTCTATTTATGTAACATTTTACATAATTGTGTTCAATGTTTACATAATTTACATGTAAGCATTTACATAATTGTGTTCCAAATATTTCTAATTAATAGTAAAAGATTACATAATTGATTTCAAATATTTCATAATAACAAGTGGAAGATTACGTAATAGCTGACAGAATTATTACATAAATTATGGTGTTTAAGTTTTACATAATGATTGGTAAAATGGTTTACACAACTGATATACATATATTTTAGTGCACATTTTACATAATAATGTGACATTTTTTTACATTTACAAGTTTTTACCATAATGTTTACATAAAAATTATGGTGTTCTTTTTTTACATAGTAAACAGCGAATTTTTACACGGCTGTGTAATTATTGTCTCTTGTGTAGTTCTATCTGTATACATCTAAGTGTCCCGGCCTCGTAACACTTGTGTACTTTTTTCTTTTGTTAAAATTAGACATACAAGTTGCAAAATTAGACACCAACACCAGTCATGACAGAAGTAACAAAACATTAAAATGGAGTTCCACACAAGTATACTTCAATAACCACACACACACAGACAGACAGACCAGTCGGCCGGCAGGCATAGACAGACAGAATATAGACGAGAGACAGGCAGACAGACAGACACAAGCTACAGATTAAAAATATGTCACTATAGAATGCTATATTTTTTTTGCTGTCTGTAAAAGGGGTGATTCATTTGGCCATCCCACAAGATGCAGCTCAATGATCTCGTGAAAACGGGGTCATTATGACAGAGTCTAAGAGAATCTGGTTACTTCTGTCAATACTATATCTCATGGTTACCACTCATTTATTCTGTGCAAGATGTAATTTTAATTAAAAAAACATTTCAATTAAAAAAAAAAACCTTTTAGAGGTAGCTTCCTTGTGAGCCATCGCTCCTCTAAATAAATATAAAATAAAGTTAAACAAACAAATACATTAAAATAAATTTGTCAAAATCAACCAAATGATTATGTAACTCACTGGTGATGGTGGAATGCTCTTGGAGCAATGTTGCAGGACCGTTATGAAGGCCATTTTGGGAATCCTGGTAAACTCCATACGGCTAATGCATATCCTATCCACTCCACACATTCACCAAGTAATTGGCACCTAAAACAATAGTTGAATAAACCTCCTGGTATAGAATAGAAAAACATTGCATGATTATCAAGTTTGAATAGGAGCATGGATAGAAATATCAGACAGCATGATTCACTGTCTGTCTTGGAAAGCAGGAACAGAACTAATAAAACAAACTATCAATTCTTTGTAGATTCACAGGTAATGGAATAATGCTCAAACTTAGGGTACTTTTGAAAAAAAAATATGTTCATGTGTATTGTCTTGACCCTGCCACCTTTTTTGTTAATTGTTGTTTTTATTTTTGTTTTAATGTTGGACTTTATTACACTGGCTGACAAACACACACAGCCTAGTACCAGACCAGCTGTGAACGCCCAAACTGCCACACTACAAGAAAAGGGGTGACACAAAAAGGGAAACCTATTCCCATGAAGGGCAATTAGGAATGTTGTGAACTCCTGAGACCAGAGCCAGTTTACAGGATTTGCATTTTGGAAGTGTAATTTAAATTTTTACCTTATACCTTATGAGACCTTTGTTTTGGAAGTGGTATGTGGTGAGTCACTCGACTGTCTTGAGGTTCTGCACCAGTCATAATCTAAAATCATGTTTTGTGTTTGTCATATCTAAAATCATTTTGTGTGTTTGTCCTATCTA
Source organism: Ophioderma brevispina (assembly GCA_023653785.1). Taxonomy (NCBI): domain Eukaryota; kingdom Metazoa; phylum Echinodermata; class Ophiuroidea; order Amphilepidida; family Ophiodermatidae; genus Ophioderma; species Ophioderma brevispina. The sequence continues at coordinate 59,513 of JAMKCH010007979.1, forward strand.
AAATAATGTGTGTTGTGTTTGTCATATCTTAAAATCATGTTGTTGGGTTGTCATATCTAAAATCATGTTGTTGTGTTTGTCAATATCTAAAATTCATGGTTGTTGTGCGTTGTCCTATCTAAAATCTCATGTGTTGTGTTTTTCAATATCTAAATATCATGTTGTTGTGTCGGACTGTCATCCCATCCAAAGAAAATCCTAGTACGCTCGTTTGTGTTTGTCCATATCTAAAATCATGTTGTGTGTTTGTCATATCTAAAATCTGTTTGTGTGTTTGTCATATCTAAAATCATGTTTGTTGTGTTTGTATATCTAAAATCATGTTTGTTGTGTTTGTCAATATTAAAATATGTTTGTTTTGTGTTGGTCATATCTAAAATCATGTTGTTGTGTTTGGTCATATCTAAAATCAGTTGTTGTGTTGTCATATCTAAAATCTGTTTGTTGTGTTTGTCATATGAGTTCCACTGGGAATTAACAGGCTAAAGAAGCGTCTGCACACTTATACAAAAATATGTGATGATTGACCTAAACCCTTTTTAGTATTGATATTTCTGAGCTGTGTGAACATCCCTTCTACAGGAATAGGCAGACTCAATTAACCTCACTTCACCTGCCATACAGTTTTTATGTGCTAGTTATCCTTGATAATATAGTTTGCAGAGTATCAAAGGAAAATACAGGTTTACCAGCAAATAAGTTCAAATAGGAAATTCATCCTGGTGTTTTATATTGAAATACAAGCATATAAAAATAAGCTTTTGTTTTTCACTTTAAGACATTTCTGTACCAAAGTAAAAGGTTAATCTTTGCATGTCTAATCTATGAATATCCCCAACACATTTTGATTCTGCAGTTTTTTCATTTCCCTTTGCCTCATATACAATTCTTCCAAATACTTTATATGATGATGTGAAACATAATAGATATTGAGGCAAAGAAGGAAACACAAGAGAATCAAAAAGCTAACTAGGCAAATTGAGAGTGCCTTAGGAAGCCCCACCTACCTGTCGGTATTTTGTAGCGGTTTCCCCTGCTTTGCGTAGCCGCATCAGAAGATGAATCTGAGTGTATATTATTGGCCATTCCTAGCACAAAGAGAATACCCTGCAAGGAAAGAAATACTGTGTAAGCCAA
>JAMKCH010007980.1:0-30004 GCA_023653785.1 Ophioderma brevispina
AGGGTTAGTCCTAATGAGGGGACCTTTTTTTTTTCCACATACTCTAAAAATGTATGTAAGTGGCCCATGGTGAGAAAATCCTCCATCCATGAGGAATTTTCTCACCCGTTACATTCAAACTTCATAGTATTTGAAAGGAAAAAAGTCCAATCTGTCGGACTAACATTGGGTTTAACCCAGGTATTAATGTTAGACTTCTTTCAGAATACGAGGCCGTAAAGTATCTGCAATACTAGAACCAAAAAAATATGATGGAAGTTCTGATGAGGCTAAGTCCATCTACATTGATGTGTAATGACATCAGCACATTTCAAAAGTTTGGTTCAAGGTTACCATTGTGCATAAGGTAGATGTACATCATGCACTGACCTTCTGTGAGATTGGTCTTCTAAGAATTGTGACCCTCAAACATATGCTCTGATGTCATCAAACATCGGTTCCAGCGGTGGAATGCCAGGTGTGCCACAAATTGTTGGATCATTTACAGCAGCAAAGAGAAGATAGCCAAATGCATCACATCTTCAGATTGCAGTTGTGTCTATGACCAGTTTTTGAACAAAAATCGTACCTCTTTTTTGTATTAAGAACAACAAAATTTTAATCAAGTTATGCATGCAGAGCACTGGTTTGTGGTTGCAATAGTTACCTGAACTTCTGAAGGATCACCTGAAATTTACAAGTCAAGGGTAGCTCAGGGGTTATTCAGCTCGGATCCAGGGAGGGGGCGGCGCGCCCCCGGTATATTCTGCAAAAATCTTCAAAATCAGGCCCATTTTGGACAATTTTTTGGACAACGTTTAGCCTTCTAGCCCCCCGCTAATTTTGAAGTTTTTCAAATCATGGATCGCCCTGGTTATGCGAGGTAACGATGAGGCTACCAAACAATCTTACTTAAGAAAGCTACACAGAGTCAAAGAGATGCGCAGTCCATGGAAAACATTTCCTTGCGAAATAAATACCAAACTCATAAACTTCATCCAGGTGGCCGAGTTCATTTCCCATGAAATGACCTGCCCAGAAATGTACCCATGGTGCAGAGTTGGAAGGGCATCAGAGGTTAATGCAAAGGGTGAGGATGCAGGGTTACAAACAATCTGACTGCAAGACGTCTAGACTTTGTTGGTTTTGGTTGATAGTGATGTCACTGTGGTTTTAGGTTTTGTGGTTCTGAAACCAACACTCCACACCCTTTGACCTCGGACCTAAAAAGTATTGGCGGGGAAGTATGGTATGAATGCAAATAGAGGCAAACCACATTTGAAGTGCTCGGAAAAAAAATTAGAAAATGTGCAAGACATAATTTTGTTCAAACTCGACCCAAAAGTGTACACAGAATCAAATTGTCAAGGGTATCACAGGGTTATGTAAAGGATGAGGATAAAGAGTTACAAGAAAATCTGATGCCAGAAGGTCGGCAGAGTCAGTTGTCAAAGGAAAAAGAGCAAGGCACCGAAGTAAATAGGTATTTTTTATCTGTGACCTTTGACTCTGCAAGCACACCTGCCTACAACTAATATTCATAATGTGAATGTTGTGCGGTGTACAAACAATAGCATTTTTATTACCACTATGAATGGAATCTACACGAGGTATCAAAGTTGCCGTATCCATCTGATCGTGAAATGTATTGGACTTTCAACCATAGAAAACATCAAGCTGGATACTTTGTTCGATTATCGGAGTTTAGGGTGATTGTCATGGAACACAAACTCTGCATTTTGCTCAAGTGTTTTGATTATTCCCACCTTTGTCCGACGTGTGTAAATTGCTGCAATTCCAAAGTCGATGCCAGTGTTTTTTAGGGTGCCAAAAACCTAATGCGCACGGTGACGTACCCGGGGGTCAATTGATGGTCAGTGATAACTGAACTTGAGGGAAAATAGAAAAAATATCGGAAAATGTGAGCGTGAAAAAATTACAAAGGAGTGGACAAGGTTAAAGAATTGGCCAAGTACTAGTCATCCAGAGGTTTTGTCCATGCCCCCTTTTTATATCATGTAATAGAAAGAAAATGGTATCAAAAGCCTTTTCTATGCCAATTTTGGAATTAATCAGTTGCCCTCTGTGGAAAAACACTCAAAATAGAATTTGACTTCATGGACCACCCTCCATTCATAATAAATATATGTTCCCCATGCAATAAAGAGGGATTTTATTTCTATAGCTATTTAATGGTATTTCACCAAAAACTATTTTTCTACAAAATTATAAAGGCTAAAAAGTTTTTATCCCTGATAGACAAAAGCAGTTGCAATTTATTGATCTAGTCGTGTAATTTCATTAACAGGAAAAATGTGGGTTAAATCGTGACAATATTATAGTAACATATAGTTCTATAATAACTTTCAGTCTTGTATATCAATTGTGGATTTCCCATAATGTATTTCAAATTTGGCTGGTTTCCCAGCAAACTAAGACTCTCAACAGAGCGAAGATCTTGGGAGAATTCTTTGAGTTTGTTCCTATTGTACTTCACAACACATTATGGTCAATGAGAAAATAGCCTGTACTGTATCTGCTGTAATTTTTCAAAGGCTTTAACTTTCACATCTCTCGCAAATGGACATGGATATGTGAAATTAACAACACATGAAAATATAATTTAAATGAAAGAGTTGTATTATCCTTTGACATGGATTCATGAAATAATATTGCAGTTCTTAAGTGCCAATTCTTAAACTTGGACTATAGGCCAGGAAAATAGAATGTTTGTCTCAGAAGACCACGCGCATTTTGTTAAAATGGTTTTGACCGTTATTTATAATTATTTTTTTTTAGGTTTTACTCATTGAATTTTTTTTAATTCAGAAACAAAAATGAAAATTGTGCCGCGGAAGCAGTCGGAAAAATTAGAAAGAGTATGTCCAAAAGGCCCCCCCAAAAATCCGCATTCGCCATTGCGATTTTCACATTTCTTCTGAGACAAACTTTGTTTTCTGTTTTTGGCGTATGAAACAATTCTGTATGGGTTAATGACAGCGTAAACAGTATTCTTTAAGAATTATGGAGAATATTAGAAAGTAGTATATGAGTCAAATTTAAGGTCGTTTCCAAAAAGGTTTATACTATGGGTTGTTGGCGACAGTATCGCCTTTAGAGTTGACAATTTTGATTTTCTTAAAAAAGTCATATAATATTTGTGAACAAATTTTAGAATCAGCATTGGAAAAATCATTCAAATGAGTCCAAACAAGCCAGTCTTAGGTCAGTTGTTTGAGAAGGCTTTTCTTTAAATGACTACAGGTCATTGGGAAGCCATATAAAAGCCACTGACTTAGCAGTATAGGCTGCACAGAATATACCAGGGTTGATGAAGGTAAATTGCTTTGAGTTCATTTGCTGCCTGTTATGGTGTGGTTTTATTATATATTGCCAGTGAAGTCCTCAAGGTCTTCTTACGAGATCATGTACTCTTTTGAAATATTGCCGATCCCTGTTGAGAATATAGAGGTATTTATAAAGAGCTCAGCGAATATAATAATTGCCATATCCTTACATGTTTACCAGAATCATTAAAATTAGTAGAACGAGGTGTCGTGATTCAAGGGGTGGTGAAATTTCGTTTAAGAGGATTTCTCGTTTCTGAAATTTTTTTAGTGCCAAAAATTTTAGCTTTTTCTTGATTTCAGACTGTTTTTGGCCATTTTTACTCCTTTTCACTATTTTATCCCCACTTTTCCTTGTGTTTTGTCCATGGCCCTCTCACACCCCTGCTTGACTCCACAGCACAAACAGCTTTGCAGGCAATTTGTTTTTGCCATACATATACTGAAATGTATTCCATAGTTTTGTTCTCCATGTAATATGTGTGTTAAAATTAAACAGTAATAAAAACATTTATGTTTCACCTCAGAGGGCATTTTGAATCAATCCACAATGCATTGCACTGTACCTATTACTGTACTGTACAAAACACATGCAATAATTGTCAGTAAAGTGTTTCAAAAAAGTTTAAGATCTGAAAGACATTTCAGGAATCATTGATAAAAATTACCTAATTATATGCTTTGTGGGCTAAATGAGTGAAAAAGGTCAGGCGTTTATGTAGAGAATAGGATTTTTATGGGATTCACATGACCCCTTATTGAGGTGTGAAATTCCTAAAAGTGATGCATGTGGGGATTGACTCAATACACCTCTGGTTTCAACTCTAACATACACGTCTTGGAATGCTTTAGGTGTTCAAAAGATTATAGAAATTTTGATCACCACTTATGCTCCTGTTATCAAAGATTCTAGATAGAATTGGCGAATCTGGAACAGGATCCTCAGTTGTAGTGTCTCTTCTAGTGGTCTGGGTTTCGAATCTCACTGCGCTTCTTTTAAAAATCTAAACTTTGTGGTTTGAAAATATAAAATTGTGCCTTTCAGGTTAGATGGGGCAAAATCAATTTTGAAAAATGACTCGAAAGCAAATAGCTGCCCTTAGAGGTTTGTAAGGAAGACTGCTCCTGGAGCATAAGTGGTGTTAGACACTCCACGTGCATTGTCAACACCCACTTGACATCACATATAAGCACTCTTCTGATTAGTCAATTGGCAAAGTAATCTCATGTAATGAGCAAGTCGGATGATACTGTAGAATGGCAGTATAGTTTACACATGAATAGAAGCACCCTTACTGATTGGTTTCCTCCGAGGGCCTTCATGCCGTGTCTGGTTGAAGCCAATCAAAAAAAACAAAATGTATCACAGATGGTAGTGCTCAGGGGGTTATAGGACCAGCCTCCTCCTACCAGTGGATAGTACTGTAAACTTCTAAATTTTTGCAGTACATTAAATTTTCGACAATTTTGCGCTTGATTTAACTAGCACAAATTTAAAAAACCCATAGCGGAATATGTTATTTTGTTCATGTCGGGCCTTAATAAGGATGCTCAAATCGCGAAAATAAAAACAAGTGAAGAGCTGAAATCTTGCAAACATGAAAAGTTACATACACAAAAATTTCCAAGTTGATGGTACTACTAGCTGTTGACTTCCTTGAGGGCTTAGTTAAAATCCCCCCCCCCCCAAATTTTTTATTTTTTTTACTAAAATTTTTTTTTTTTACAATTTTTGCCAGAATCTGTTCGGTGGTTTAGGGTTGGATTTTTTGCACCATTCCTTCTGAAAATGTATATTTTATAAACTTATCATTCATTCCTAGTGAGATACAAGAAAGCTATCTCAAATACTAACCTGAGGAAGGCAATATGACTATAACTATACCGGTGAATTGAAATAGCTGTAATAGATTGTCGCGTCCCGATCTATGAGTTGGAGTAGAAGATGGGTAGGATTACCCGCAATCTTTATGTTGTACAAAACGATTTGATACAAATATGTTATATCATTTGCATGCGAGATTATAATTAAGGGCTGTTAAATCAGCAAAGACGAGCAAGAAATGAAAGGAGAGTGCCACAAGATGCCTACCATAGATCACTATGACACAATCTGTGACTTTGATAATTCTTGAGTTGTAACAAATGACTCCAATCTCATCCCTTTGACAAAGTTAAGTGACCCCCAAATATGATGTTTAGTCTGAAATATCTGCAAGTCCTACCTTTTGCTTGGTTGTCACATACAAGGTCATATTTCAATAAGTAATGGATTGTGAATTTAAGATGTTTTTGTTGAAAATTAACGTTTCGATTCAATGAAACACCTGTTTAAGTTTCATTTTTCCAGTTGTTTTATTATATATATTTATAAAAATGTATTCAATTTTGTTTTCAATAGCCATTTTGCTGTTTATCTTAAAAGCAAATTTGCTTGTTCTGCAGGATCCCGCGTGTTAGGCGTTTAATAGTATCAGGGATTTGAAAGTATATCAAGCTACTAAACCAAATTTTGTTATTTTGTCAATTTTTATTTCTCAAATTTAGGAATATGTCATAAATCGAATTGTACAAAACATTGTTATAATGCACCATTAAGTCTAACTCACACAATATAAACATTCAATGATGCCGGGGGGGGGGAAGAAATCCCAAATTTAGACGTTGCCATTGTTTTAACACGTAAAGGGGAAATCATGACGAAATATTCTGAATTTTGTATATGTTGTCAAGGAATATTTTCTTATTCAAAAACCGTTGGAGTTAAAGAATGAACTCCACTGTAAGGGCTTGATTTTGGAATTTTGATAAAAACAAAAAAAAATGAATACGGATGAGGACGAGGTCAAATATGGGTCAAGAGGATACCTGTGACCGACCTGCATCAGAGCCCCCCCAAATCAGTTTGTGGTTAACAGCCTGTATCGTTGTAATCTAATAAGATACATTCGTGAGTTGGTATATTGAATGAGGCTTGGCCGCCACTGTCTGAATCATGCAGTGAAATTGAAGTGAGCCCTCTTGTGTTACATTATTGAGCATCTGAGTGCATGTGGTCTTTGGAGCAATCACATTTTTGAAAAACTATATTCTCCTGATCAATTATTTTTTTTATATAAAAATATACTGAAAGTTGCAGTGTGAAATTTTATTCTAGGAATTATGTTGCTTGTTAATTTTAGAATAGCACATAACAGCATTGTGCAATTTGATGGTGACATTCATAAATTTGAGAATAGAATTGAAAATGTTATGTATAAAAATTTGCACTATGTCAAAACACAAACATTATCGTTGTGGTTAAATGTTAAATTGAAATAATGATATTAACGTGGGGGTATTTCACCTAAAAAATCCCTGGTTCATGTTAGTAAAGAAGGGCATGTAACAAATATAATTATGGGGATTTAAATAAGGCCCGGGAATAAGGCCTTACAATTTTGTTTGGCACAACGATAAAACTAGATCAGCAAAAAAAAATACATTAAGTAAAACGAGATAGATAAAAAAAAATAGAACAGTAACCCTTTGGGGTACTTTACCTCATCTAATTTTTATTTTTTCAAATGGAATAGTGGTCAGCTTATGCCAAACAAAATTTTATTATCCAAATAAATGCGCTTAAATATAATTACAGATTAGTTTGGTGATTTATTTTTACCGATCAAGTTAAAAGTGTATATTTATTTGTTATATTTACGAGATACTAAACAATATTATATAGAGTTTGTTGTAAAATCTGTAATAACGTTACGTTTGGTAGGCTGAATTGTTGGTTTATTATTTGTAAAATCAGATATAATGTAAGAAATCTTTTGAATTTTTTATTTTTGATTTACCAAAAAAAATTACAGATGGTAAAGTTAGTTGAAACAGAAAGGAATACTTGTTATTTTGTTTAGAAAATTGTTTTTCTGATGGTTTTTGTTTTTCTCTATTGTTACAGCCATATTCAGGTGATTTTTTTCAATTGGAGCGGGAATTTTAATATCAGTCAATTCAATCGACATAAAATGTTATCAATTATTTGAGATCCCAGAAAAGGCCACAATATGCAATTAGTGGTAACATCATTAAAAAAGATTAGATAGCCCTGTTTTTTAAAAATGTAATTCCAATTCACAAACTAGACAAAATATAAAAGTTATTTTTGGTGATCTTAGAATTTCTTAAAAATTTTCTTTATTTATTAGAATAGCTTTGGTCTGCTAATTGTCAAAGCAAGTGGGTAAGGCTCTAAGAATCGATAGCAAAAAGAAACAAAAATGTTTGTCTTGGCTGAAATGGAAAAATCCTAGACTAAAATGTGGTTTGTTTTTTGTTTTGTTTTATTGTGTTGTTTATTTAGGTGTAAAATGTTTTTTTTGTGTGGGGGTTGTGTTTTGTGTCCTTTTTTGAAAAATGCTATGATTGCAGTCTTCTTAAGACAAAACCAAAATTGCTTAAAGATGCCATTACAAATATGCAATGTTTAGATCCCAAAGCAATTATCACATTACTTGTTGTCAAGGAAGTCTACATGTAACAACATTATTTTTATTTTTGTCATTAGGGGTTATGGTATAAATAGGCTAGGCCAAATAAAAAGTAATTTGGTTCCTGTAGAATTTTAAAGGGGTATGTACTTATAGGAACTCTTTCCTTGTTGAAGATTTTGCCAAGTCTTCCACTGCAGGAGTGAGTATTTCATAAAATGGAATTGCCACGTTTACAAGCCATCTAGAAATTTCCCGAGGTTACATAAGACCGAAAGATCTTTGGTGTTCCATAATGTTGTTCTCCAGGATCCAAGGAGTCCGTCACAAGGTCTTCAATTGTATTATTTCCTTGTATCCTGTAAGAATGGGCATGATGAATTAAGTTTCTGTCGGAATTACCTATTAACAGGTTTGCCAGACGGTGATCATGTGTAGATTGCGAGCTGGTCTTATAACTTTGCTGTATTTTGTACTAAAAGTAATTGAATGGCAAAAATGGTTTCTTGTTTGTATGTAATTATGTGTAATTGTCTTCCTATTCGGTGTTGTGGTAGTGGTACGTGAATGTGTTGAGGAAATTACAATTTTTATTAAAGGAGAATGCCATGCCTTAAGTTTTGGTTTTACATGTGATAGATCTCTTGAATTGATTCAAACATTGACATTATATACAAAAATTAATTAGCTAATGAGAAGACAATAAAAGGAATAGAGCTGGATTGACAGCCCGTCATGAGGGGTAATTCTCAGGGGCCATTGTGATCTTAAGGCAAGTTGTGACATGTCAGTCTACAGTTTATCCCCACCAATGATGTCAATACAAGTCAATTGGAGCTATCGGCAGGTAGGCGATTAGCAAGCCCGGTTGGCTGAGGGGGCAATTTCCCGGTTTAGGTGCAAACAAATGTCCCGATCACAGCAAAAATTTCTCAGTCGCAGGGCAAAAGAATTCCGAAAAAAAAAGGGATGATTTAGCATAAATATCTGTGTTTAATTTCCCCTCAAAAAAAATTCAGAGGGGGAATTGTGCCCCCCCCCTGCCTACGCAACTGCTAGCAGGCGTGTATCACTTTAAGCCACTAGCAAGTCATTATTTTCCAATTTAAATGCTGATTTTTCTAAATTGCTTGTGTAGTCATATTCAACACCTTATAGTGACTTTCTTTTGTGAAAAACAGACACTAATGTAGTGAACAGGAGATTTTTTCGGATATGAATTTCTCTCAAATTGCACTGGATTGGTTGTAGACAACCTACCGAGAACGTTTGGAGGTTATGGGACAAACAGGTGCAAAAGAAAACCGCAAACCTTGTTTGAACTTGCCTGCTATCGTAATCGTCCCACATAAAAAACCATGCTTTGACTTTTGTCGTGCACGACAGCAACAACTAATCATCTTATTACTAAAGACGGCTTATTCGGCTTATTCACTTCAGGTGTGATCTACACATTGGTAGCATTCCAATATGTAAAAACTGGGGTTCAAGAAAACTTGGGGGCGCTTCTCTCTAGAGATCTCCTCTTAAAACATGTTAACGCGGTCTTGGAAGATGCCATTTACGGCTGCTTCTAGACTTTGATGTAAACAAAGCATACAAATCAATATCTTGACAAATACTGCATATTTCTCTTAGCCACTTTTCCAATACAAACGTGCACAAAAGGACTCGATGAAAAAAGGGGCGCGATTGTTTACATCGTCAAAAAAATTATGATGTGGCTTTAATTTACATGCATCTGCATGTATAGATACTGAAGTAAAGGCTTCACAGATTAAACTCCTAAATGAATGATTACCACAATTTGATCTATGAGCTCTTAAAAATTACAAATAACCAAAAAAGGAAGTTTGTGCAATTTTTTTCTAATTTTTTGGCCATTTTTAATCATATTTTTTGCTCATGAAAAAACTTGCTGAGCTTTTTTTTTAAATGAAGATTCATAGGTAAGGTAGTTGTCATAGCAACCACCATGTTCCTCCATTGTATCATTTTGACAGTTTATAATTGGTGAAAATTGCATGTTTTTTCACTCATAAGAAAACATTCTCGAATCAGCAATATATGTAGAACAATGTTTTTCTTGAGAATACTTAAATTGGCAATAAATAATTTACATTTTTAAAAAATTCATTTTTGATTAAATTTTGAATTAAGGCCTGGCCACCAAAAAACAACCACTGGTCAAGACTAATGTAGGGTGTATACAGACTGAACATTTGATTACTCCTATGTGACCTTTCACCCAATTTCTTAAAATCAAAGGTTAAATGTCCATGGCCGATCGCCGCAATAGCCTCGCCCCGGGACACACGAATTTTACTGAATGGTCAAATTTTGGTATCAGTAAGGGCTAAATAGGTCGCATGTGAACTGTATTTTGTGAAAAATTTCATATACAACATCTGCAACCATGGTTTTTTCTAAATCAAAATTGTCTGAGGATTCCCAAAATCATTTGTGTGTCCCATTTTTAAAATGTGTTCTTCTGCGATGAATCTAGGGGGTGGGGGGGTCAAAGTTTACACTGGTTTATACAGGGGGCAAAAAATAAAGGGGGAAAAATGTGTTTTAAAGTATACTATCATGATCAGTACCTTTTTCAGGATACAGAAGGTATAGTTTGCCCGACCTGGAGTGTTATAGTCCAAGAGTCAAGGTAAAACGGGTTCCAGGTCACACTGGGGGTAATTTTCAGATCATTTGGTTTTGTTTTTAAAAATGGTGCGAAATTGTTCATCTTCTGTACAAAGCCTAAATATAAAGTCGCGTTGTCAATGACGTTGTTGGATAATAAGTCCCACTTTGGAAAGGTGAAACAGAATCTATATACATTTTCTTATTTAGTATGACAATGAACATTTAAAACCATTTCAACCAAATCGGACCATCTATAATAATGACCTTGAACTTTCTGAGCCTATTGTACTAAAACATAGGTCGTAAATATGCAATTATACCTTTTTAGCACCTTATTAGCACCTGAAAAGACTGTATAAATTTAAACATTTAAACACTTTTATTGTGTCCTGTCAAATTTTGCCCCCTTATAAACACCCAAGAACACATTTTAAAAAATGACACCATGATTTTCAGATTCTCCATGAAAGTTCTGTATTGGAAAAACATTGGTGTCAAAATTGTATATGAAAAAAAAAATAAACCAAAACATCCATTTACATTTCCCCATGTACTATAAAGGGTTTTTTTATGTTTGGTTTGGATGTTATGAGCGAAAATGTACTTCCTTTTTTGGTCGACCAATATGAATTTTACACAGTACTCTATGGGGATTGGCAAAATCACGTTTTTAGTCGTGCATCAAACTGTTGAAAATATCGGCGCTAAACTTTTACAAATGGGGGTTTGGTGTGAAGCCATTCATCAAGCTGAAAAACTATAGTTTAAAATCGGGCCATCCCCCTTTAACGATTGATCATTTCTCCCAAGTAATTTACTGATTAACTCCTACTTGTTCAGAAGAACCTCTGGCCCAAGGCTCATGTGGGTAAACATGTGACATCTGATGACCCCCATTTTTGTCAAATCTATAAAACCGGGTAATAAAAACATTTCTCACATGTGTTCACTTATTAACTTCATACTTGTCCGAAAAACCACTGGCCCAAGACTCACATGAGGCGTCAACAGGTATGACTCAGATGACCGCTTATGTGAACTCACATCACCAAACTCTGACTCCTGTTGAAACCGCGATGGCAGGCGCAAAGCGTTTTGGTGAGTGATGTATTTTTCAAGTTTTAAAATTCATATTTTATTATATCGATTTGAACGCTATAATTCAAAAACCCTAAATTCCAAGGATAAGATGTTTATTAACCAATAGTGTGGGGTTTTTATTTTGAGAAAACCTTTGGTCCAAATTGCTAAACATAAAAGAAGCATAATTTTCATTTCAATATTCATAAATTATGCATATTTATGGAAAGTACATTGTCCAGAAACATTGATACATGTAAACCAGGTATACAGAAATTAATAAACCAGCTAATCAAGCAATTATAAAAACCAAGTTTATTAGACTGGGTTGGTCTTTTTAGCATATCATAAGTCATTGGTAATGGCTTGTGGTGGTGTCAGGATTTATTCAACTGAGTAAGCTGATCCGGGGCCGCGTGTATCCATATGATACCGACGCTCCTATTATGGCCCTAACTGGGTTGGTAAAACTGCTTTATCAATACACACATACAGAAGTAGTGATATCTTAGTCTTGCTCTCAGCACACTCAAGGGCAAGACAGAAAAACAACAAACCACCACAGAGCCATACAACATTTTTACACACTTTAGAAAGTTCAATCTTATTTTTTATGGGTCGTTTCAAGAGGCGCATGGCCCAAAAAGTCATCAAATTAACAAAGAACTCAAGGAAAAGTAAACATTTATTTGAATTACAAGTTGTTACTTAATGACATAATTATTATTTACAGCTACTCTAAAGAAAATACAACAGTGCCACAATCAAGATCCAGAACAATTGATGGTTCAATACACAGTTCCCTTTGCATTTTAGTAGTGGAGGTAGTTTGACATGGTTGAATTTCGAGAAGCTTTATGAAAAACTACATTGAATCTGAAGAGTTCATACCATTTTTATAACATGTAACACAATTTTCTATAAATTTTATAGAGCATTGATACCTAGAAATGCTCTGTAACACTAAATCAGACTCCTGAAGTGAAAAGTAACCCAACAATAGCTTTAACAATCCTTTTAGCCATAGTTTGGTTACACAGTTTCCTTTCAATGTTAAAACATGTAAACAGTAAAATTCTCAGTAAGGTTTTGTAACACCCAAGAAGTCACACAGGTTTCCTTTTAATGAGCATTACCCAGTAAGGTTTTGTAACACAATCAGATACCTGAGAGGTAACACAGTTGTTTCCGACAACAATCCCCATAGCCATACCAGAGAAGTAACACAGTTGTTTCAACAATCCCCATAGCCATACCAGAGAAGTAACACAGTTGTTACAACAATCCCCATAGCCATACCAGAGAAGTAACACAGTTGTTTCAACAATCCCCATAGCCATACCAGAGAAGTAACACAGTTGTTGCAACAATCCACATAGCCATACTGGAGAAGTAACACAGTTGTTTCAACAATCCCCATAGCCATACCAGAGAAGTAACACATTTGCTTCAACAATCCCCGTAGTCATTTAAGTAACAGTTTCCTTTCAATGTAGAGCATTACCCTGTAAAGTTTTGTAACACAATCAGATAAGTAATGCAGTTGCTGCTTCAACAATCTCCATAGTATTAGGTAACACAGTTTCCTTTCAATGTAGAGCATTACCCAGTAAGGTTTTGTAACACAATCATACCTGATAAGTAACAGAGTTGCTTCAACAATCCTCATAGCCATATTTAGGTAACACAGTTTCCTTTTAAAGGTGCATTTCGTGATTCCAGCACCTTCTGTTTTATTCATGGTGAACTAGATATCCTTGAGAAAAGCTTATTCACAAAATTTGAGTTGCTCCCGATCTTGCGGTTTTGTGTTATGAGCAAATGTTTGTTTCCCACGGTCCCATGGCATAGGCCACCGTGCTGTAATTTCTGTCCGTTTACGGACAGAAAATACAAATTGCGAATTTCGTACAGATACGACCGAATTTGCACGTAAGATTTGGTAAACATGGATTACTAAGACTAACGGTTCAGATGATATAAAAATCTCAACTTTTTAAGGTAAGTCGGGGGACGAGGCTGTGGATCACGAGAAGAGCATTACCCGTTAAAGTTTTGTAACACAATCAAATACCTGAGAGGTCACACAGTTGTTTCAACAATCCCCATAGCCATGACACAGTTTCCTTTCAATGTAGAGCATTACCCAGTAAGGTTATGTAACACAGATACCTGATAGGTAACACAGTTGTTTCAACAATCCTCATAGCCAACGTTTAGTTTTTCATGTGCCATTTTTTAACGGTAAATTATTTTGTCCAAATGTTATTTAATTGCCTAAATATCAGTTGCGCATATTTTGGTGGGAAAAAATCAAATCGTCCATGGCGTTATTAAGCATTTTGGTGGCACTTTTCAAAATTTGTTTTGCCCTTTAAATCGTACTGGAGTAACTTCTTTAAATGTTTATTTCAGCAATGTAAATGTATTATGTTCTCCTATTATGAGCCAAATTTTATGGATAAAGTCGTTTTTTTTTTTTTTATCTTTCGGTGGGAGAATTGGGTGCGCGTTGTAAAAATTGGTTTTTGGACTGCAATTTTGAATCGGTACAACCGATTTTAATTTTTTTTCCTGTTATGAGATCGTGTTGATGTACCCTATCAATGACCAGAGTTTTGGTAAAAAATTCCACTGGCAAAGTGGTTTTCAGATGGGGGGAGGGGGTCCATGTAGACCATTTGGTATAAGAAAGGGTTGCATTTCTGTTACAGGTATACTTTCCAGTGGTCAATATGAAGAATGCATGCAAAACACAAGTGTGAAAATTAATGCTGACAGAATGGCTCAAAATACATTTTAAACAAGTTAAGTTTTCTCTCAGCTGGGCTTCGCCCCAAACCCTCTACCAAAGCATATTTTGCACTCACGGCCTCCAGAGTCATGCTATATTGTGCCCCTTTCAAAATCCTCTTCTGATATGGGGACTATTCATAGCCTAACTTACAAGATGTTAATAAATACTGTAAGTGGATGTCAAGATGTCATTAGCACAGGTATGACATGGTTTCAGATTCGACTGAGGTTTTACTGCCAAAAGTGTAAAAATGTGAAGGTGCTATAACAATGAAACAAAACATGTTTTCTAGGTTAAAATTTTGTGTAGAATTCAAATCTGAAGTCAAAAATGCAAAATGTTGGATTTGTTCCGAGATATCGCATTTTGGGGTATTGCGCAATGCCGAGTCCCATAGAAACCTATGGTATTTTGCTAAAATTGCATCTTGCTTTGAAAAAAAAAATTACTCAATAGTTGGAGTTTGACAAAAATGTAATACTATATTCTTCTGGGAAGGTCGTTTTTGGGCAGAATCGATTAACTTTTCAACAATGTCCGCCCTTTTCGGTTTTTTTTTGCTGGTTCTCGAAACGCCCCTTAGGTAAAATTCGGATTCCGCAAATTGAAAAAAGAAAATTCTCAAATTTTAGACCGGGGCGAAAGAAGTTAATACCAAGTCATGTGGGACTTCCTTTGGGCATAATCGATTAAATTTTTCCAGCCATAAACTATTTAGTTTTCCTCGTACTTCCAATTTTATTGAACAACAATAATTTTTTTTCCCGCACTGGAAAAATCAAGGGTAGGGGAACCTTTTTGTATTTTTAGGAATTATTCTATACTTTTGAAATAACCAAGTTAGGTATCAATTTGAAGCTCATGAAATTCTGAATAACTGACAGGGAAAATCATCACTGTAGACCTTCCTTCCAGAGATGTGATTGTGCAAAGCAAAATTTTTGTTCGAAAGTGCTAAATTTTGAATGTCGTTTGTCACGGGGGACATGTCCAAATTTGAATGGCTGCTGGTGTGCCAAAATATGAAATAAATTTAAAAAACAAATACTGGAATCCAGAAGTTAAGTACCTTTAAACTTGATATAGTAACATTATACCAAGTGGGTCAAAAATATGGATATTTTTAGACTTGCAAGATTCAATTTAGAGGTGACATTTTTTGTCACCGAAAAGTGCGATTTTCGGACAAATCGGCAACAAATAAAATTTTGTAGCAAAATGGTGTATGAGACAGGGTTGTCGATTAAAAATTCATAATCTATAACATTTACCCTAGAAAGGACATCATTAAAAAACTTAAAACATGGTATTTTTGCCTGATATGATTTTTTTCGCACTTGGCACTAAACTATAAGGACAATCTGAAACCATGTCGTTATACCGGGGGGGGGGGGGGTTCTTGGGTTTTGGTCGGGTACCCATGGTTCGTTCAAAAAAAGAGGGACTAGCTGCAAATGGGCGGACTACCGCTGGGGTATCAAATTCACAAAATCAAGTTCTAGTCCGATAGGGGTATCAAGTAAGGTAAGATTGTGACTGTCTCATTGAAAAACATGGAAATTAACTTTAAACAGTCAGTAAAGTAACCCTGCAGTGTGTAAATTTCTTCATAATTGCACTGCTACAAGTGTTATTTTTCTCATATATGGTTCTTTAAAAGGTATATGTTTTATTCACGTACTGAAAGCAGGTCCCGCTATGGGTATACTTTTACGCCAAATTGGTCCGTAGGGGGATATTTTTCACAGAAAACAAACGGGTATTATATTTTAACTGAATATGGTCCCGTTAGGGTATATTTTCATGAAAATTGGTCCCGTTAGGGTGCACTTCGGAATGTGGGTAGGCTTATCAATAAATTTGACCATTTGGTCAAAACTAACTAAAACAAACATATTACAGACTTTGGTAGTTGGGTAAGGGCCAAACTACAACAATAAGAACCTGTTATCAAATTCCACTTCTAATATATTTGGCTCCAACGAGTATAGGGTTTTATTTTGTAGTTGGGTAAGGGCCCAACTACAAAATTAAGACCCTGATAAAGCAACTAAAAACATTTTGGACGCAAAACAGTTGGGGTCTAGTTTTATAGTTGAGTAAGTGTCCAACTACAAAACTAAGACACTATATTAAATTCACTAAAATACATTTTGGCGCAAACAGTTAGGGTCTTAGTTGTAGTAAGTTGAATAAGTGTCAACTACAAAACTAAGACCTGTATCAAATTCCACTTAACATACATTTTGGAACCAAAACAGGCTCGGGTCTTAGCTTGTGGGTTAGGGCCCGACCACAAACTAAGGATCCTGTCGCCAAATTCACTAATATTATCATTTTGGCACAAAAAAAAGTTGGGTCTTAGTTTTGTAGTTAACGATAGGGGACTGCACCCACTGCCGGAACCCAAGGGTGCAGGGCTTGAATTAAGGATTCAGATCCAGGAGCAATTTTTGGTGTTTTTAACATTTTATTGCCCCTGGTCTATACAAATGTACACAGTTTTGTTTCAGAACCAGGGGCATTTTGCCTTTTAGCAGGGGTAAATTTGCCCCTTGCCCCTGCTTATTTCAAGCCTTGCATTGGTGTTATATTTACACCATTTTGGTGTTAAATACCACCGTGTTAGCGTTATTATTAAGACAAATTTCGTTGTTAGATGACACTGCTTGGTGTTAATTTTACACCACAGTTGGTGTTAATTATTTTAAAACACAGCCGGGTGTCGAATTGACACTACTGGTGTTAATTTAACACTCTCCTGGAATCAATACGGGGCCGCACCCTCTGGTGTTAATTAACACCAAACTTTGGTGTTAACATTCATATTTGTAACGTCTGATATTTTAGTAGAACATTTTTGATTTTGTTATTTTTTGTTCTATTGTAACTGCTTGCCTCTAACAAATAATAAACAGACAACCAAAATGCATAATTAAAATTATACAGCAACACTGAGCGGTGTTAAATTCTCAATTTCAACACCAGAAACTAACACCAACAAGCTTGACACCGACTTGGGGTTAAAAATTTAAGACCCCATTTTTTGCAGTGTAGTTGGGTGAGGGTCCAATTACAAAACTAAGACCCTGTATCAAATTCCACTAAAATATATTTTGGCACCAAAAATTTTGGGTCTTAGTTTTGTAGTTGACGCCAAAAAAGTTATGGTATTAGTTTTGTACACTGCAAAAACTGGGGTGTTAACTTTAACACCATGGGTGTTAATTTTAAGTCCCTCCTGGAATCAATAGGGTACTGCACCGGTGCACCCACTGGTGTTATATTTACACCATTTTGTTGTTAATACCACCATGTTAGTGTTATTATTAAGACAAATGTTGGTGTCAGATGACACTGCTTGGTGTTAATTTTACAGCGCAGTCCAGGGGAGCTGATGCGTCCAAGAAATCCCAATTTCAGACGTCGCCATTGGTTTAACACGTAAAAAGTGCAATCGTGAGAAAATTCTGATTTTTGATATTTTTGTCAGGATATTTCTATTTCAAATTTCACTTGGAGTGAAGAATCAGCTCCACTGGGGGTTATTTCTGATTTGTTTTATTAATTGAGCGAACGGGACGAGGTCTGATGTAGGAGTCATGGGAACACCCATGACCGACCCACATCAAAGCCACTAATTGGTTTTGGTTTGGCATCCGTATTTCTGTAATATTCTTTTGACTTTTTGGTGAATTGCTATAAAATGAATTAGGCTTGGCCGCCACCGCACTGGCGCAGTCGGTGTAATTATTTTTAACACGGCCGGGTGTTTTTTAAAACACTCTCCTGAATCGATACGGAACCGCACCTCGGTGTTTTTAATTAACACCAAACTTTTGGTGTAAAATTTATATTTGTAACGTTTGATTTTAGTAAAAATGTTTGATTTTGTTATTTTTTGTTTATATTTTAACTGCAATTGCCTACAACCAAATGCATAATTACATTATAACACAACACCAAGCGGTGTTATATCCTAAATTCAACAGCCAGAAAACTAACGCCAATAAGCTTGCACCGACTTGGTTTTAACACTGGGGTGTTAACATTTGAACACCCCGTGGTTGCGTGTAAGTTGGGGGTGAGGGTGCACACTACAAAAAAAGACCTGTAGCCATTCATTAAATACAAACATTGTGGGCGCCAAAACAGGGTCTTATTTTTGTATAGGTCCAGCTTCAAAATCAAGACCCGTCTCTGAAATTCACTAAATAATTTTGGCACCAAAAAATTGGTGTCTTAGCTTTGTAAGTTGTGGCGAGGTATTATTCAAACCCAACTACCTGACACCTAATTAAATAACATGTAATGGCCAAGCGCAATGATCAAAATATAGAAAACTAAGTTTATCAAATGAATAAACTTAAGTTTTTTTTCGGAGAAAAACTGAGTTTTTTCAGTGATAAACTTTGTTTTCTAGATAACAACTTACTTGTTAATTTGAAAACTTATTTATCTGCGAAAAAGATAGTTTTTCCGCATGATATCCGGAGTTTTCTGCTTATTTTCAAACACTTAGCGCCGAATCTAAAAAAAAAAATAGAAAAGGTTTTATCACTGAATTTATCACTTGAAAAAGTCTGTTTTTCTCATTGTAACACTTAGTTTTCTATATTTTGAGCATTGGCTTGCCATAAACATGGGAGGGTATTTCACATGATTTTGTTTAGTACCATGCAGTTCATGCTCTTTCTCCAGCAGGGGATCTGAGAGTGATCTCTGAACAATAACAGGACAGTTTTCAGTGAAAATTAAATTGACCTATCGTCCATACAGACTATTTTAATACATTTTAATTAAAACTACCCCTACATAGCTAGTTTAGCCATTTATTTATTTATTTATTTATTCATTCATTCGTTCGTTTTCATTCATTCCTTCATTCATTCATTCCTTCATTCATTCATTCATTCATTCAATTCATTCATTCTTCATCTCATCTCAATTCATTCATTCATTCATTACTTCATTCATTTATTAGTTATTTCTCGATTTAGTATTTCTTTTTTATTTTCTTTATTTTATTTATTTATTTATTATTTATTTATTTAATTCACCCGATTAAGTCCAAATGAACTGCTAGAAACCTTCAAAGTTTTAAATTTGTTTACAAGAATTTCTCTGAGACCAATAAACTAAAGTTGTATTGGTCTCTCAGAACGAGATTCTTTGAAACAAGAACAAATAATCCAGAATCAGATGCAGTACTAAGCTATACAAAACCATTCATTTCTCCTTATTGAAAAAGCACTCCCATAAATGCACTTTGAATGGATACGGTAATTATTTATCACCCGTTTGCCAGCGACGGGCATTCAACAATCCCGTTTGAAATAAAACAACAGCTCAGAGTTCAAAGCGCACTCAAGTTTACGCAATTTATAGAGTTTTGCGCCCATTTGTATGTTTTTTTTTGCCGTTTAACCTTGTTTCGAGTTTTTGGTTACTGCGCCCAATGCTATGCGACCCTCACAGCTTGCTGCTTTTATTGTGTAGGGGAACTGGCAACAGTGTCACATTAAGGATGCCCAGAGTTCGTAGCGTGTTTACAAAGACAGGGCCTACGACGCGACAAGATGAAAGATGGAGATGGAAAAACGTGATAAATGGAATACAAAATAAGCAAACATTTTTCAAATGTTTTCATTCAACTTTTTTGAAGCGGTTCCCACAGAACTTACCCTCAAGCAGAGATGGCAGAAGTAATGGCCGCTACTGCAGTACAAAACTCTCTGCTAAACGTTTCATGTGTACAGAAACGGGGATCCATATTTTCCTGCAAAAAATGTGTTGTAAATCCAGAACAGTGAACTTCGATAGCTTCCTTAATGAAGTCACAAGACTGGTGAGGTTATCAGGAGGGGCCTGTTCGTTTCTACGCACAACTCAAGTACAGTCCCGTGTTAGAGAAGTTCAAGATCTTGTCAACGCACATGTTTATTATGTCGCTGCAGGACAGAGAGGTTTAAAAGAGACCAGTAAAGTGTCCAAGCTTGGCTTTCCATTTGTATTGAAAATGCGCGCGTCATCACCTCATGTCTGATCATGATGATGATCAATAAATAAAAAATGACATGATCATGAATCAGTCCCACATTCACATTGAAGTCACATTTGGAGTTCCATTCAACTGAATGTGACATGATGATTACGTTTTGGGCAAAAGTTATTGATATTATTTTTTTTTCAATGATGTCGGCTTTGGTGACCCCCCTAATTTAACCGGAAGTAGCAACAATTTTGAAGGTCAATTCAAGGTTAAATTTATTATTTTTTTCATTGTCGTCCAAGAATTTGAGCCCCCTCGAATCCATTTCATTCAATTCATTCCCAAGGAGTTAAAACAAAAAACCGCCGTTTTAGTGGTTAACCACTTCTATAGCACAGTATTGAATAGGGCCTTGCACAACATGCATTATTGCGTCCCTACCATCAAAACGGCAAGTTTTGTTTTCCCACGGTAACTTGAATGGGGTGTATGTGCAAGTGCCAGGCTCTCCTATCAGGTAGAGAACACAATACATCTAAATCGGAACAACCCCTTTAGGATTACGTAATATTTGTTTTCGGACTTGTAGTGGGTTTACACTTAGACATACGCGAGTGACTCTGAGTAATAATTGTTTGAACTGTCGACAATCTGCTGCATGATGTGTGCATGAAGGTCGCACTGCTGTAGACAGCGCGTAAACACAACGATTAAAATAGACACGCGATATGCCCGTGTACAGCCTACAGGTCGCACACGCCGGTACTGCGTATGCTTACTTCAAACAATTATTAACGCGACTATAGTCGCCGTAATCATTTGGCAGGGAAGCAGGCATACCTACACGTACAATCTCCACAGAAGAACCGTGGCCAGCGCATACCCACCGCATGCATATTAGCATTCAGCTTAAGCCATTGCGTAAGCTTGCATCTCATTTACAGAACTGTGCAAACATGCGCATATATTACCGCATTGCTACATGTATGTGTGTACCCAGTGTTCCACGCTGACTTGCACATACACCCCATCAAGTACCGTGGGAAACAAACTTGCAGTTTTGATGGTAGACGCAATAATGCGTACCGGTGTGTGCGACTAGTACCGGTACTAGTACTAGTAGTACATAACATGGGCGTATAGCATGCCTATTTTTATCTTTGTGTTTACATGGTTTATGCGCTGTTTACAGCACTGCAGTGCGACTTTCACACACACATAGACGCAGTGCTGTTCGAGTCAGTTCCAACGATTATTACAGAGAGTATAGTTACACTGATTTTGAATTTGCATGAGTTCAGAATAACAAAGTCATAATATTACAAAATGACAAAATCGAATTCACCTCAAATGAATGGCTATAAAGTCATCATTGAAATTCGACTTTGTCCTAGGCTATAGTTTGAGTAAAAATTTCTTGGTCAAGTTACTACAGTTACCGCAAAGAAATTGTGGCCAGCGTGGAACACTGGGTACACACATACATGTAGCAATGCGGTAATATATGCGCATGTTTGCACAGTTCTGTAAATGAGATGCAAGCTTACGCAATGGCTTAAGCTGAATGCTAATACATTTGTATGCATGCGGTGGGTATGCGCTGGCCACGGTTCTTCTGTGGAGATTGTACGTGTAGGTATGCCTGCTTCCCTGCCAAACAGCACACCACTAGGTTACACGTACACGCAGTAACCCGCAGTTTACACAACGAGCAACGCGCACGCGCGTGCCATTTCGAAGATTGTAATTATTACCCAACTATAATTACATCTGTTGTATTTGGTTACGACATGAAATTAAGTGAATTCGATGATGACTTCACCCAGTGTAAACGCCCTCTGGGATTCTGGAATTGGCCAACAATACTAGAACTATAGTTTGAGTGAAATTCTTGGCCATGGCACATGCGTATGCGTATGTTGCTTGTTGCATGATGAACTGCGTCTATGTGTGACAACCGAGTCATTGTATTCATGCAGTGCCACTGCACAGTGCCAGCAATTGTTCGCCGTTTCGATAAGAAGCGGGTGTACTTAGTAACTTGGGCAAGAAATTATTACTCCAACTATAATAAAGATGTACTCACAGATTGTTCAATAACATGTAAATTGAAATTTCACATGAAGATTTAGGAAAGAATTTAAAGCAATTACAGCACATTTTTTGAAGAGCGCCCTCAATTTTACAAATTTGAGATTTTTGCACAGTTGTGTTATTAATTTAGGGATTCAAACATGTTACAGAGGGGTTCATCACAAATCAACAACGATGCATCCATGCGTCCGCATATTTTTATCCCGCGAGGGCGGCTTTAGCCGCCTGAGCGGGATAAAATATGCGGACGCATCGGATGCAGAGTTGTTGATTTGTGATGATTGATGAACCACTCTGTAACATGTTTGAATCCCTTTATTTTGCGCCCTGGTGATGAACCACTCCGTAACATGTTTGAATCCCTTTCAACAACGAAAATCTTTATGAAAACTAATTATATCGTGTATAGAGGAACATAATTATTCTCACTTAGTTATAACACTACAATGTTCCCAGTTCGATAAAAATCTTTCTTAGTAATATTTTAGCAAAATGTAAAGCAAAAACGATAGTTTTGGTTTGTTTGTTGCTTTGCAGTTTGCACCTGGTGTCCTTGCGCGTACTCAGAGTTCTAACGTGACGAACAGTGCGTCGACTTAAGCGTACCGCGTAAGCGCACTTCCGTACACTCGCCGGGCGTGATGCGCTAATGTGCATATCCCTGGGGTTATAATGAATCAACAACGGTACGCTCCTGTACACAGAGATACGGTGGTTTGTTGAATGTCTAGTAAACTTCACCCGCGTGTGGTAATGCTCCGAATGTGGATTTTTCATAAAACAGCGATTTTGTAATTAGAATCGGGGTCCCTGATTGTAAATCTTAATGGCAGAGCTGGAAATGCCAAATTTATGTCCGTCCCTGATGAAATAGTGCCAAGTGCCACCTGACAAAAATGACCTGCTTGACTTGCCTGATCCACGAAGAACTCATGGATGAGCGACTTATACACAGATTTTGAGCCACATCCCAGGTATTGTTACTAGTCAGTTAAACCAATGCCCTGTGTGAAAATCTTAAAATATCAGGAAAATGGGGACGCTCTTAAAAAATGTGCTGTTTGCTTTAAATCTCACCACCCTATGAATTTGGCATCCCTCAACAGAATAAACTGCATGTTGGGCTTACAAAAACGTGAACGCAAAGACTAAAGCAAACGCCAATTAACCCCGGGGAACTCCCCTTTGGTTTGCGTGGGGATGTCAGGGCTAGATTGGGGGGGGGGGGGGTGGGGTCTAAAGTGACCTGAAGCGGCTTGTCTAATTTTTGCAAAATGAACGGTCTTCAGAACTGTTGTTGGACAAATCTTAATCAGAATCAACTGAAATTTAAGCAGCTGGCAGTGAGGACCTTACGAACTGAAGAAAGGAAGTGAATTGGGGTCTTGACTGCCAAGACTTAACCCGTACCCTAATTTCAGTCAGTGCCCCTTGTATATAGCAAAGTCGAAGCCGGTCTCCTGTTAAGCAGCAACAACAAATAAGCACCCTAAATATATTCCCATCAATGCCATTTGTGGATCACAGTCCTAAAACAGTGAATGTGCTGTTTTGCGGCGCGTCAGTGGATCGAGTTGAAGACTATATTGTAGCTATTAGCGCCCTTTTAGAATTCACCATTCTTTCTACTCATTGACTACAATATTATGTGATGTTATTTTGCAACAGCAGTTATGAAGCCCTTCCCATAATGGACTCTGGTTTTCTTTTCCATTTTCTAGAGAATCGCAGCATGAAGAGCTATGACTTAACAGGTGCAACGAGAGATTTTCACATATCAGGTGTCCCGAAAAAAAGCAAAAGTACTGTTTTTGTCCTGGTGTCAGTTTCCCATCTAAAATATCCCCATCTAAAAGGATAGGCCCTGAGAATGTTTCTTTGGTGTCAAACATTTTTGTGATTTTTGTGATTTTTTTGATTGGTCTTTGCTGTTGGAATAGGGCTGTTTAAACTAGCAAGATCAACAAAACATGATATATTAATAAGGTTGTGTCTATGGTTTGCACTGAACAAAGCTGGTGAGTGGTGACCACCTTTTATTTGATGGGCTGTAAGAATTTGACAAACTGAAGAGATGGTGATCATGTCTGGCCTTGATTATCATTTTAATAATTGCTAACATTATTCATGAATTACCACTTGAATTTATGCTCTTCACAGGACTATACTGCCTACGTTAATAACATCTGTCCATGTTCACTCCTTTTATGTCTATTGTTTCCTATTGTATTACCACTAAAAGATCCGGATTGACCATCAACAAGACGCATTCCTACCGAAGTCCGAATTTGTTTAGGTCCGAAGATGCAATCCACTACTAAACACTTAATAACAATGACGGGATTACTCTTCAGATTTTCAATAGGCAATTGATTGAGTGATCGGGGCGAGACCTCTTTGACGTCTATTGCAACATGGCGGCGACATCCGTGGAAGTGCAGGGCCGTCATAACATTCTATATTTATAATGGACCAATGGTCCCGTATTTTTTTCTGTATTTTGGTATTTGCCGTTTATGTCTTTTTAAAAACTTGTTTTTTGCTTTAATTGGGGGGGGGGGACAGCTTTTTATTGTCATTTTTTATATTTGCTTTTTATTTTAAAGTCATTGTTCCAAAACTTCAAAAAAATATGTTTTCCCTTCCAAACAATTATTTTTTTTTTATTTTCAAAATCGTTTTGGCTCTGGAGCCTGTTTTATATGAACTTTTTAATGCCTTTATTCATTTCCCAAACCTTTCCAAAACATTTTTTCATTGATTTTCATTTTAATGGTTTTTTTTTTTTTTTGCCTTTTTCAATTTTTTAAAAAAATAAAATGTCTTCAAAACATTACTTTTTTTTTTTTTTTTAAATCACGAAATACCTGAATGTAGTTAGGTTTAGATACCTTTGAAATATCAATTAATTCTAACATTTCAAAAAACTGATATTTTATTCTTTTTTTTTTTTTTTTTGTTGCCTGTTATGACTTTTTGGCATAGGCTTTATTATACAAACACTTTCCAAAACTCATATCTATATTGTAATTTTGTTTGTTTTCTTTTTGGCCTTTTAGTGAACTTTTTTGCGGCGTTTTCATCTCCGGCCAACCGTAAACTGCCTTTACACCCGTGTTTTCTGCGGTTGCATATTAGGTAGAGTCTGCCTTTTAATTCCTTATCTTTGATGTACATTAATTGTCGAAAATGTAGCCTTTCCGCGAGGAAGAGATACCTGCTGAACTTGCTCCATGTTCCTTCTTTGAGAGATATTCTCAGATGATGAAGAGGCCAGTTTTTACATTGGAAAGAGCGATTCTGATTATCTACAGGTTGATTGACATATTTATTGACAAGTACGTTTTGTAAGCGCTTAAAAATCGGTCACTGACCCGCAGTGGTGGGGGTCCTCTGCACCCAAGCAAATCGGCAACATCAACCCGCGGTATCGGGTCTTTGTTTCATATTGGATAATTATTGGGATAATCTCTTCGGACTTCGGTAAATTATTATTCGGACTTCGGTAGGGTACCCAACCCCCAAAAAAAGGATTTAGCCCATTAATTTAATCACTTCCTGTTTGTGGGGGATGTAACACAGAAGTTCATGCCGCCACGTCACCACGCACATGCAGTGTTTACAGTGTCTACGCACGAGCGTAACATATTTCATTGCAATAATTTTCTAAATAATTTTGGATCCATTCAGTTCTTTTTTTTTAAAAAAAAAAAAAAAAAAAAAAAAAACACCTTTAATTTGAAAAGGTACTACCAAATTGTTTTTAAAAAGTCAATTAATTTTCTTACTTTGTGTTTATATTCTCGGATTTTTTAAATTACTTTGAAAATGGAAACAAAACTTGTAACCGGTATTAAACGTACAAGCCTTTTCTTATTTTGTGATTATAGGCCTTTCTGGGATTTTGGAAATTACTTGAAAATGGAAACAAAAATTGTATTAAAAAGTATCAATTATTTCTTACTTGTGATTTTTCTGGACCTTTAAACTTTCTTTAAACACAACCATTAACTTACTCCTTTAAAAGTTTTAAATATCTTCTTTTCCGTCACATTATTTGGTGATGTGATCAAGCAAATGTGAGTCGGAGGTCGCAAATATTGATTTTTGCGATATAGCCAAACAAAAGGAGAAAATGTCTTTGGTTTCCTTGGTTTTGGCCACCCTTCAACTGATCAGTTTTGGAAGTAATTGGTCAATTTCACTGGGGATTTTCAGCAAAATGTAGCTTTTTATTTAAATGATCCATACAGCTACAATGAAAAAGTAAAAATTGAATCTGACCGACTTCATACTCATTTTGCTTGACGCATCACATTTTTCAAGTAGACAAAATCTTCGAATTCATAGTACCCAATACACGAGGTAAGCAATGACTACGTCTTGCCTATCTCGTATGACCTGAAGATTTGAAGTGTTTTGATCGGCAGTCGCAATGAGTCGTATGAATGGCGGCTATTTAGGCTTATCGGATTATAACATCTACAGATTAGAACATGGGCAGTTTCCCCTTCACAGACCCAGGCTGTCATTATCTTCAGTGCCAATTGTAGCAGTGGCATTAATCGTTTAAGATTGACTAAGTTTTTGTTTCCATTTTTCAAAGTAATTTTGTATGTTGATTGGTCAAGAAGGGTCATGTCCATGTATGTGGGATAGAGGGCATTGTGTCCTATTGCACATAATTAGTCTATCTCTGTGTGAGTGCAACAAAGTCTAAGTGCAATATAGCTGCCATTTTTCATAAATTCCCATCAAACATACATTAATAATGCCGATTCTTTGGTCAGTGGCTCTTGAAAACGGCTCTTCAGGTGACACAGTCCCCCAATGGGCGTAACAGGAGGGGGCAAGGTTGCCCCCCCCCCCCCCCCCCCCCCGAGGACTTGGCCGGGGAAAAAAATTGCAAAAAATCTTGCTAAATCAGCCTCTGACCGGGAAAATTGGCCTTTTTTACCCCCCCTGAGAGGGAATATTTCCCAATACTGGGAATTTTGCCCCTCAGAGCGGGTAGGCCCGATCATGTACGCCACTGACGTCCCTGAAGAACCATTTACAAGATCCACTGACGAAGGAAAGATGATTGAGTTATCCTAAATACATGGCGCACACAGATGTATTACATGCATCTATGCACTTATGACCTTGTTGCACTCACATGACGATATAGGACTTCAACAGGGATCATGGCATGAACAGTGAGGGAATTTGGGAAGCTCCTTCCAGGAAATTTTGGTATTTGGAAGGAAATTTTGGAATTTGGAGGGAATTTGGAATTTGAGGGAAATGTGCCTTTTTGTACACAAGACAATTTTGGACATTTTGCCACTGGCTTCCGGGGAAATTACATTTTTCATGCCTTGGGAGGGGATTATAGAGCTCTGGTCCATCATTCATATATACCTTCAGGGAGTCTTTGCTCTAGACGGTTCCAAAAATGTCTTCTCAATTATATTTCAAGAAGAAAAAAACCAGATAATAGGACATATCATGTAGACACCTTAGGCCCCTTAAAAAACTGGTGCCCGATTAATCGAGCATCATGTGATTCATTTTACCCAGTATTATCTTTTCTAACTTTAAAAACCCTGGATTTTGTTGACACTATACCTGCCCCAATAGCATCTCGGCAGAGGGCGTTTTTTTTATTATTCCTGATCAACTGCAGGCACCAGATTTGTCTGTTGATAATGATATTCTAAAGGCTGCCAGAATGAAATTGAATTAACCTTGACCGAGTGTGAATCCCAGTGTACAAAATTGCACTTGATGAATTTTATGCTCAAGTAAACTTCGTTAAATGCGATGTAATTCAGATTTATATATTATGTAAAGGCCCATGCGCCTTAAACTGAAGGAAATATTTTGACCTTGACAAATTTATTGAATATCACTGTTAAGGGATTTTTACTTCATCAGGCTTTTAATATTTCATACACCCACAGCACACAAATAGATAAAGAATAAGTAACTGTATCTTGAAACCAGTCCTTAGATCTTATTCTTATGCATATAAATTTTTGAAATGTTTGAAAAAATTGTGGCAGCGAAGTCGCTCAGCAATCCATTTTCCCATTTAAAGGTGCATTTTGTGATTCCAGCACCTTCTGTTTTATTCATTTTTCACTAGATATCCTTGAGAAAAGCATATTCCCACAATTTTAGTCAATCCCGATCTTGTGGGTTTTTGTTATGAGCAACTAACTTGTTACCCATGGTGCTGTAATTTCTGTCTGTTTACGGATAGAAAATACAAGATACGACCAAATTGCACATAAGATTAGGTACACATGGATGAAGATGATTCAGATGATATAAAAATCTCAACTTTTTTTAGGTTAGTCGGGGGACAAGGTTGTGGATCACGAAATGCCCCTTTAATTGGATGTATGTTTTAATCAAATAACATTAATTTTTATGCAGCATTTTTTTTTTTAATATGCAGTATTCATTTTTTTTGTACTTTGTATTTTTGCAGGCCTTTACATGTTAATTCAGACTTCTAAAATCAGAAAGGGTAAAACACCTCGTACTATAAATTATGCCTTATTTACAAGCAGTGACTTTGGGGTGGTATGATTGTCAATCCATGTGGAATTGATTTTAGCAGACAACATAAATCTGGTGAATCTGTTGACCTGAAAATGAATATCTAAGCCAAATTTAACCCTTTCAACTCTGGTATAGGTTATAACAGGGGTGTCCAACCTGCGGCCCGCGGGCCATTTGTGGCCCACTAAGAGCTCTCATGCGGCCCGCGAGGTACTTCTCAGACAAATTAAAATGCATAAATATCTTAAATAAAAGATTTAAAAAAGATGTCATCTGAATTAGTTCAATTTCCTCAATCTGAAACTGAACTTTTTAAACATTGTTGGAAAATTAGTCCAATTTCATCAATCTAAAAATTGTGGGAAAATTAGTCTAATTTCCTCAAAATGAAGCCAAAATTTTCAACAAAAATGGAAAATTTGTGTTAAATTTGACCAAAAATCTGCATCTCTTCTATTGCTACATGTATGGGTCCCTTTTTCGGCAAATATTGGTATAGATATGGGTCCTACTTTCAGACTTTTGTAGGCACATCATAAACCAAACTTGAGAGCTTCGATTACATGTACTTGTTTGCAGCCTGCCATAGTTGTGCATTCAACCATTAGGGCCCCTCTGTCAAAAAGGTTGGACACCCCTGGGTTATAACATAAGTCAGAAGTTTCTGAGATGGCTTCCCAACCCATCTCAAAAACCACTGACCTAAGACTAGGCTTGTTTGGACTTATTTGAAAGCATTTTTCATACTGATTCTAATTATGATCATGGAAATGTACACTTTTGAAATTTTTGAAAAATTTTGAAAAAAAAATAAAATAAATCTCTGAATGAATCATGTACATGTTGGGCCCAAAGAGTTAGCTAAGATGGTTTGGGTGTGCTCTGTGGACAGTTTTGGTTGCCAGGTAGCAAGTAAACAAAATTTAATTTTAAATCCAAGTTGTACTTTACCAAGTCTTATTTTGAAATCTCCCCCACTGTTTGACAGTATCACGGGGTGGGGGTGGGGGGGGGGCTCAAAAGGGATATTTGACCCTGGGCCCGG